>OVAY01000142.1:0-89983 GCA_900406395.1 Kernera saxatilis
ATTTAGTTTTAAATATAATGTAAAACATAAAATATATCAATAAGATTAAAAGTAAAGTTATTTTAATAGTTTGTTATTAAATGTATCTGAATGAAAATGCAAATCTATTAAAAACGAACTCATCTGCATCCAGATGTTTCATCCAGATGCATCATCCAGATGCATCATCCAGATGCATGTGGAAAAAAAAACAAACATAATCTAGATGGACCATTCAGATGGATCATCTAGATGGACCATCCAGATGAATCTTCCAACTGAGCAAACGAACATGGCCTAATACGGAATCAATAAACTCATTGAAAATAATGGAAGCTGTTATACATTTTTTGTTGTCAATGACTGAGAAACAGATAGGGAAAACGAAATGCTATGCGGATGTTGACAACAAAAAAATGCTGTAAGGATATTCTAATAGATATCATTGGATTTCATACAATAATCGGCACTGTTTAAGCTCATATCACGTGGAGAATGGCATGTGCTTTTATGATTAAATGCAAAGTCAACTACTAACCCTTTTGACCGTACTCTAATTTGCACGACACCAAGAGTTTTTTCTAATACTCTAATTGCCTTGCTGTGAAAAAAATTGATTATTACTTGTTCTATTCATATCTACGTATTTATAGTAAATTAATTTAATACTAAACATAAACCGCGTACTTTTTAAACATTTAAATATGTTTTCTACGTAATAGCTCATTTTACATATTTAAAAGGGTTAGTTCATTTTATAAATTTTAAAAGGTTTATAATAGTGTCGTCCCTTACATCAATTCAAATTTATAAATTTCATATATTTGTAGATGACAAAATAAAATAAAATAAAAATATAATGATTTTCTATTTGTTAATTTTCCGGTTCTGTATAAGAATTACAGTAATTGTCCGTACAGAATTTTAATTTATTATAATGATTAGGTGATTATCTGTTTTGGTAAGTTCCATCTCCCTGACCGGTTTGTAACTTGAATGTCTCTCTCCAATGAACCTTCGCGCAGACATAAACAGCTCACTTCCATTATTATTTTGTTTTTTTTTATTTGTTTTTTAAACCAAAAAAAAAAAACAAAACCAAGAACTGCATTCATTAACATGTCCACTCAATCACCTCTTAGATCGATTCTTCCTCAACCTTCATTTCAATCAGCTCACGCAATTCATCAAATCAAAACCCCGAAATGCCGCCCAATTTCAGCATCTTCGTCTTCCTCTTCATCTCCATTTCACTCATCATCACAGTTTCTGGGTATGGCTCGACGGGGACCATCGCCGCCGCTTTCGGCGAAAACGGATTTTTCTGCGCCATTGACGCAAGCGGGAAGCAAGAAGTCATCTGCTGGGATAGAGGAAACACCAACCGATCATTAAACCACTCTCCCGGAGAAATCTCCGGTTATTCTCCGCCGATGAGCTCTCTTTCCGGTGGAGAAGGTTTTCTCTGCGCCATTACATCGAACACCTCGCGTGCATTCTGCTGGAACCTTCAAGATCCCTCGCAAAACCTCGTCCCACGAGCTTTTCAGTATAATTCTTACTCGCAGATCGCTTCTGGTAACAACCATGTCTGTGCTATAAGTGGATTGTACTATTCAGGTCCTGATTATGGCCCTGTTCATTGCTGGGAGTATGGCGATACCACCAATTTCACATCTGAAGTTCTTTGGAATTCGTCTTTTCATAATCCTTATATAGATAGTCTCGTGTTTCGAAAGATCGTCTCTGGAGATGGATTCACTTGTGGTGTTACTAAAGATGGAGATTTGGTTTGCTGGGGACCAAAATCAAACCACTTGGGTATCTCCAACAAGGAAGAGTTCGAGGTTTTAGCTTCTGGGAGGAACTCAGTTTGTGGAGTCTCTAAAGCTTCAGGTCAACTTCAATGCTTTGGAGATCAAACAGAGTTTGGTGAATTACCA
The DNA here is from genome assembly GCA_900406395.1 of Kernera saxatilis. Lineage (NCBI taxonomy): Eukaryota > Viridiplantae > Streptophyta > Magnoliopsida > Brassicales > Brassicaceae > Kernera > Kernera saxatilis. The sequence goes on from OVAY01000142.1 coordinate 1,923, forward strand.
AGCCGAGCCCGGTTTATCGCTCTTTCAGCTGGTGCCAACCATTATTGCGGTATCCGAGAAGACGATCATGGGGTTGAGTGTTGGGGAAGAAACCTGAATTCATCATCCTCTGCTCCTAATACTTCCGGGTTTGTGGCGATTTCGTCTTCTGATTCCACAACTTGTGGGGTTAGAGAGCTTGATTTGGTTCTTGATTGCTGGAGAGTCCATGATTCTTCGAAACCGGATTATAGTCCTCCTTTGGAGCTGTGCAGCCCAGGGTTGTGTTCGCCTCGCGGTAGTTGCGGTGATGGCTGGTTTGCTTTCAACGCAAGCATCTTGAAAGAATCCGAACTCACGAGCTTGTGCTCGTTTCATAACCTCAACATTTGCTTACGCTGCGGAATCGATTGCTTGGATGGCTATTTCCCTTCCAGCATTTGTAATCCAAACGCGGACCGGGTCTGCACTCCTTGTTCGCTATGTCAGAACAGTTCTTGCTACGGTATCTGTAAGATTAAGGCCGAGAAATCGCGGGAGCACGAGCAGAAAGAGGTACGGAGACTGGTGATCATCATCGGATGCTCTGTTTTGGGGTTTTTGGTGATGTTGATCGGTTTGTCTTTCATTCCGAAGATGACGAAAGATAGTAAAAGAGATGAAGAAGAGAGAAGCAAAATGACTTGTTGCTTCTGTTTCGATAAGAATTCCGTCGAAGCTGATCCTGATCCCGCTCCTCAGTCGGTTCTACTCCCGACCGCTGTTTCTCTCGGAGAGACCAAGATCTTCCGTCTCTCGGAACTGAAAGACGCGACTCACGGGTTCAAAGAATTCAACGAGCTCGGAAGAGGTAGCTTCGGGTTTGTCTACAAAGCTGTCTTGTCTGATGGGATACAAGTCGCGGTTAAGAGAGCGAATGCTGCAACGATCATTCACTCTAACAACCGAGGTTTCGAGTCCGAGCTAGAGATTCTTTGCAAAATCAGACACAACAACATCGTGAATTTGTTAGGGTATTGTGCGGAAATGGGGGAGCGGCTTCTGGTTTATGAGTACATGCCGCACGGTACGCTCTATGATCATCTACATGGAGACCTCTCGCAACTGGATTGGAGCATGAGGTTGAAGATCATGTTGCAGGCTGCAAGAGGGCTCGATTACTTACACAACGAAGTGGATCCTCCGATAATTCACAGAGATGTGAAAACGTCAAACATCTTGTTGGACGGCGAAATGTGCGCAAGAATAGCGGATTTCGGACTGGTGAGCTCGAATGAAAGGGATTCAAGCATGAGTGATAGAGACGGTGATGTGTATGACTTTGGTATTGTTCTTCTTGAGATACTAAGTGGGCGAAAAGCCAACGACAGAGAATCTGATCCTCCCGGGATTGCGGAATGGGCGGTTCCTTTGATCAGAAAAGGAAAAGCAGCAGCGATTATCGATAGGAACATTGGTTTGCCAAGAAATGTAGAGCCTTTGCTTAAATTGGCTGAATTAGCTGAGCTTGCTGTGAGGGAAAACCCGAACGAGCGACCAAGTATCAGAAATCTCCTGAGTTTTCTTGATCTCATTGTCAAGTCTGGACTCACCTTTTAGTTTGGAGAAGCCTCTCAAAATGTGATATATATTTTCAGCATTGTTTTGTTTTTTCTTCGTCACAAAATTGTACAATACTTGGTTAATCAAAGTAATAAACCGACAGGTTTGTTTTGTCAAAATGTATCAGAAAGTGTCCTTAGTAGCTGATTACTGGTTAGATTGTTAATAGTGTAATCTGTTCTAGACTATTATGGTTAAAGTCTCTTCTTTTTTTACGATCAACATGTAAACATAGCTGAGCTATGGAGGAGTAGGATCTTGTGAGAGCTATGTTAGGTTGGAATTTCGGGTTTTTTGGGTTTTTCGGCATAAAAGAGATTTTATATGAAACCCAAAATTTATTCAGCTCAGTCCATTTTGGTGTTGTTTTTTTTTTAAATGACCATTTTTGTATTTAAAAAATACCCAAATTCATTAGTAAAACTAAAAATTTAAATCTAATTATTTATCTTTATAAATAATGTCTAATTTGAACCCTCGACACTAATTTCGTTAACTTATCAAATTAAAGGACATCTATCTATTAATAATAGCAATCCTAAAAAATACATTGTAGGGGTGTGTTTTTTCTACGGTTGCGTCTTTTTATTAATCGTTATATACATTTTTTCGTGGTATAACCCTTAACTTTGTTAAAGGTTGCGTCTTTCAGGGGTGTGTCTTTCCTACAGTTGTTTTTTTTATTAATCGTTATATACTTTTTTCGTGGTATAACCGCTAACTTTGTTAAAGGTTGCATCTTTTTACACTTATGTCTTTTCGACTCTATTTATTTCGTTTTGAACAACATCTTTTAGTTCTTTTCAACATTGTTTTCGTTTTGTCTTTCCAACTCTACTATATAGGCATCAAAACAAAAAGGTGAATTCGTGAGGTTCTTTCTTCTTATTTCTCTTGTTCTTTCCATTTTAATTATGATTAGTATATATGCAATCTTAAAAAGTGAAAGAGTTTTTTAATTTTCTTTTGATCAGAGGTATGTATAACCGATGTACTTCTTATTAGATCGATGTTATGTTTAAGCAGTCGATTAAACTGTTAAAGTGTTTATATGGTCTCTTCGATGTTTCAAGTAACCTTTGTTTTGTTTTTATTTTTGTACCGAAATGTATTCTTCCAATTTGTTTTTAGAATGAACTAACAAAAACTTGATTGTGAATAGTAACTTTCTTTGTTTGTGAATTAGTTTTGAAAGGGAAGGCGATTTGGAAGAAATTTAAACGGTTTTTTGATTCACCTATATTCATTTTGTGGGATTTTTTTTTTTCAGTTTTCGAAGCAAAAAAAAAATCACTAGATAAAAAATTGAAACTTTAAATTTTATCGAAGTTAATGATTTGATTTTTCAATATGCTAAAATTGATGTTTGAATGATTAACTTGATTTGTATTCCCTTGAAACACTTTCTCAACAAGAGAACAGAGCACCGAATTTAAAATAAAATTGTATCTCAAATCAATAACATTGCATAAGTTATATTATTATATCTATGGTCATTAATTATAGGTATAATTTTAATTGTGATTTTCAACACCAATTAATCTTTATTGTTGTCTTAAATATTCATTTCCAGAATTTCTTATACAAACAAATCTTAAAATAAAATATTCTAATTAAAATGAGTTTCCGCGCGATATCGTGCGGATTTATACCTAAAATATATAGTTATATTCCACTAATATATGCTCACGTGGCAATCCAGAACTGATGGAATTAACTCAAATCGAACCGATTAAGTCGAACCAAATTTGTCGTTAACCCTTGAAAATAACTAAAATTTATCTGAACCGGTTGAAAACCAAGATAACTCTCATTTTGTCTTTGAAGTCGAATTGCGAAAGAGAGGACATGACCCATGAAATTTGGATCGTTTGCTCGATTTCTCTAAAAAACGATCGCAAACGTTGGATATTTTTTATATATTTTTTAAAGATATAGTTCTTTCAGTATTTTCCATAGGGTTGACAAAAAAGAAGAAGAAGTCATTTTCCATATCTTAATGAAATAGTATAAATTATAAATATTTTTTCCATTTAATACATCATTAAAATATATTATTTTAAGTTTTTAATCTATTACAAAGAACAAATCTAATTTCATGCCATACTGAAAATACAGCAGACAATTCTATCGACACTACAAAGATCCATAATGACCTGTCACTACAAAAATCCATAATGACGGATTACATCCAAAATTTGTCGACCCAATTTTTCTTTAGAGGTGGAGGAATATTCTTCGGACTTGGACCGAACCACACTAGACTGATTGACATCTCTACATATTCATATTATTATATGATTCAAAACATATGAAAAAATGGACAATAACCACACTCAGCATCTGTCTTATATGTAGAATACACACATATCACATCACACAGATCGATAATGGCCTAATTATAGTTAGAATTCGAATTAATAAATAAGTGGAATTAACTTTGTAAAAATGCTGAGCGTGGCCCTCGGTTGTTGAAATTCTTTGTTGACCTACTTTGACTGATATATTAGAAAAATACATTCATCATTCCCTAATGCCCAATCACAAGAGATATAGGGACTAGTGTGGTCCATCCCTTATCATTATTATAAACACATTTTCTTTAGTGATTATTACAAATATTTGTTGATGATATAAAAAGCTGATTCCCAAAGCAAAATAAAAACATTATTTCTTTCTGGTTTCCTTTCATCATTACCTTACCACCCATGATTTATAGTCCCAATATCAAGCTTCATATTATACTAACATAAAAAAAAATGATAAAATAAATATATTCTGTGAAGTGATATACTACTACAAGCCTATAAAACGAATATTGACTAACTGGCGAACTCAAATAATTGACACCTTTAAAAAGAATTTTGGTACGTACAGAATTTAAAATGAAGAAATATATATCTTGAGTAAATTCCTCACTTATTCTTTCTTATAGTTAAAACATTTTCTCTTCGACTCTATGAACGAACATATGTTTGTATATACAATATTGGTATATTAAAACGATATAAAAATTTTTCAGATATAAGTTTCCTTAAAATAAAATAAGAAAACGAAAAAAGTTGAGGCTATACATTGCCATGTGTGTTTGTGTCGAACAGTCTCACGCGTGGTTGGATGGATGCTTGGAATAATTACAGGCACCGCAGGCTCACCCTTTCCTAGGGTTTCTCCTATTTATTAATAACATTTCTATTTCTTTTTGTCTTTATTTCTGATTTTTTTTCAGATGTAATACCATGCAAGGTTAATTAGTTGGCGAGAGATAAAAAAAAAATGCTAATAGTTAGATTTCTTTTCATAGATCAAGACAAACGATTTTAGTTATTGAAGCTCTCTTAGTAGATATCATCGGTTGACACCTAGCTCTTCTATCATTCTTTGAAGAAGCTCTCTTATAATTTAAAATCATTTTGTAAGATCTTTAAGAGCTCAACGCTCCTTTTATAGTTTAATTTTTGCAATATATATATAAATTTCTGATAAAAAAGACTAACGACTAGAACTTAGCATGGCGTAACTACGTATTAACGACTAGAACTTTTATTATTAAATATAGCGTACATATGATTAATTGTCTTTTTGCTTTAGTATATTTGTAAACTGAGTACTTCAGGAAATTTTATTTATATTAATTAAAAGAGTATTTGAATTTATTCCATTAGCTTAACTAGCTTGAATGGTTCGTTTAGTTATTGTTCTTACTCACATAAATATGATTTACATTCAGTGGATTTTGGAATGTTAATATAGTTATAAGTTTGTAACCAATATTTCGGAAAGATGGAACTTAGCCTATTCATAATAACAACAAAAAAGAAACCTATTTTCATAAGTAGATATTGACTACATAAATAGCTAGTCTATTTGTAATCAAATCTAACAAATTCTTAACTTTATATAACTTCTACCTAATTAGTCTATATTTCTATTACAAAACTACAATATGTGGCATTTCAATGTGAGATCAATAAACCAGATACAATCATTGCAATACCTCACGAAAACAAAGTCAGAAATGTGTGATGCAACTTCGTGCATGTGTAGACAATTGTGCAATTCAAACCACAAGTTAATAAATACAACTAGGTTATAATAAAGTTATAAGGGTAGGTCACAAGTTATATACTTATACAAATAGATTTATAAAATCGATATGATTGAAACTATACAAAAGAATCTGAACCGTACGGGAATGTAATAATTAGCTATCGATATAATTAACCATTTCCTTTAAAACAAACAAAGGAGCTACACTGATGTGAACACAGAAGGAATCCTCGTAAAAAGTGCTGTGACATGACAAACATTTGTACTGCAAAAATACGAATCGAAAGACTAGAACGGAATCAGAGGGTCACCAAAATATCTATCAATGGAATATGTTGGAAACCACAATTGAAGAAAGCATATGGGTGTAGTTTAGTGAGGTACCTTCTAATCTTCTACACATGATTGGAGCGATTAGCAGAGACTTCTACAAAACAAGCTCAACACAATTTAATTGGTACCATAACATAATTAGCAAAAATATGTATATGTATACGAGGATATGCATGGCTCCTCATACGCCATCCACCGAGGTCATCGATATTCGATAAGCTTAGCGAATGGCATACAGGGAGCCAGGCATACATATATAAGACATCTACATATGGCATCTATGTATATGTGTCATGATGTACATATATGTTATGTATGGGAACTAATTGCCTAAAACAGATGTCTAATTCTATTTTTTAAGAAATGCTCTCTCCACCTGGACATGCATGAACAAATATTATAAGCAATAAATAAGGAGGAATAGAAACAATCTAAAGCATGGATTGTGATTTGGATGTACGAAAATGGAATCGAAGAGATCTTTTGTTCTCTCTCTCTCTCTCTCTTCTGGAGGAATTGAGGTTACTGTTCTTGAAGCCCTAAATGACGATTTGTTGAAAAGACAAAATAGAAGATGAGAATCAACATACAAAATATGAAGGTGAGATTGGGGATCCAGGGAGAGAGAGAGAGAGAGAAAAAGAGAGATGTTGAAGGTGATTGAGAGAGGATGAGAAAGGGTTTATATAAAACAATTAAGGGTGGGAGGAGAGAGATACAGATGTGTATATATATATATATGTATACATACATATATGTAGACAAGGGGCAAGCAAATTAAAGGAGAGGTGTTTGGGTCAAAAAGATAAAAATAACACATGAAAATGAAAAAAGAAAAAAAAGGAGCAAAGGGAAAAAGAAAGACCCACAAGAAACCCTAAGGAAAGGGCAAGAAAGAAGGAGGTAAAGGCAAATGCTAAAGTTAGGGCATAAATATTTATTTTTGGTTAATTTGTTTAGTCTTTTGAGAGTGAAACAAGGATTGCTTGTGGGGTTGCTTTAGCATCTCATCCTCTCAACCCTCACTAAATATAGACATCCATACACATCACCATCCATATCACACATGCATGAGCATGAAGATGGCATCATGGAGGTGGGTATGATTAAGTGAGAAGGAAGGAAATTTTCCCACGACATAATTAAAGGAAGAGGAGAGAGAAAATTATAAGAACCCTAAAAGAGGAGAGAGTGTGTTTGAAATCTCCTTTTCTGAGTCTGGTGGTCTTAAAAAAGCTAAAGGTTGCTTTTCTCTTCTCTGAAGCTCATTTTGTCTGCAAGTGCTTGGATACACATGGATTCCTCTATCTCCTCCACCTTTTTCCAAACTCCAATTTTTATTATTATCATTTCAAATCCGAATATATATATTTCATTTTATTTTAGTTATCTCTTCTCTATATGCATATGCATTTTTTTTTCACATATAAAGGCTATTATTAACCGGGGAATATGGTACACCTCATATCTGTTGTCTACTGTAATAATGTAACAGCAAACCGTGAAAAGAAAGGGCACGACCCATAATCTTGCAACTAATTAATAATTGTTATAACATCTACTACTATTTGGTGAGAGGACATTGCCTTTAAGAAAGTATAGAGAGAAGTGAAGTAATTGTTTAAACTTCAAACTAAGATTCTCTCTTTGACTCTTTCTGTTTAGACTAAGGAACAATCCATAGTGTTTACTACCTAATCCTTGCTGTACCTTTGTCTACCCACCAATTATCACATGTCTTTATAAATATATATGCATGCGCAAGCACCCTTATATAATATATATTTTCATATTTGTTGTGTGTTTCTATGTGTGAGTTGTACGTAGATTTATTCGCTCACACGTATCTATGGAATGAATAATGGTAAGTTTGTGGACCATCTGCATCGGGTGTATTCTGTGAATCTATTTTCTCAAATATTTGGTTTTAGTAAATAAATTGCATTCAAACAAAAAAATGAAAAAAGGTTGCATTCATGTTAAAAGCCAAGTACTAGCTAGTGTGTACATCATTCTAAAGACATGGCCGGAATTATATTAGATTTTTATACGAACCACAAATTAAATGTTCTTCTACAAATATTTGTTTTCAGTTAGGGTTTTAAATTTACAAGTATTAGTGTTCTTAAGGTTTGCATAATTGAATTTGTTGATGTGAATGGTGGCCGCATTTAGTATGATTGTTATATAGTAAACGCATTACGATTCACCCAAAAATTAGAACCCTACTGGAACACTTTAAAAATGTGTATACATACAACAGCATTTTTCGGTTATTGCTCCGTAGCCGCGACTGTTTGTTCAACGGTGCTTAGCCATTAGACGCACGGAATAAACTCGTTCCACATCGTTTTTTTCCCTTAATAAATAAATATCATATAGGTAGTATACCCAAATTATATGAGTTATTAGTTAACCATATATGTAATATATTATCAACCCAAATGATAGGACCTACTATTCCAAGTAAATCATAACAATGTTTTAATGAGCAACATGGGAAATATAATTTTATCCGTGACGATTCTTTTAGATGTTATGTTTAGATTGTGGAAGTATATATAGTTTCGTGGTCTAGGCATTGATTAATCTCCCCAAACATACGATGCAATTAATTGTTAATTTGACGCAAGATAAACAATCACTCCAAGCAAATTAGGTGCCAACTAATCAATCCACACACCCTATTCTTTTATATATTCTATTTTTTTTTAATCTTAAACTTAGTTTATTACTATCAAAATAGTAACCTTTCTACCAAAATTGTGATCTCTCTATCTTCTACTTGGTCGAATTATCAAACATATAAACTCTTAGCTACCATGTCAATGCAGATTTTTTAAAATAGTTGGTTAGAAATCGACGCTTTGACAATGTATTTCGTTTTCAAAAAATAATTCACAATGTATTTCGTTTGAAATATCTATTTCACTATTAATAAAATATATATCTTTTATATATTTGAAAGTTTATTTTTAGTTTTCTTTTGTCAACCACACATACATTTTTTTTAAAATCCTGATTGTTGCACAATCCAGACGAAACGTGTAAACAGCTTAATCAAAGAACTTTAGTATTCAAATTATGTTGGAATATAACATCAGTTTTAAACTTTTTAAATTAGTTTGTTTATACCAGCATAAAACGTGGATTGAGCAGCCTAGCCAATAGATATAAACGTAGGGGATGGTCTAATGGTCACATCACTTCAATAGATTAGTATAAGTTATTCATCTCCAGATTTAAAAACAAGACTAGATGCAAATTCGTTTTTATGACCCTACTAGTTCAGACTTTAACTTAATTTTGACCCCTTTGACCTTTTATTGGCCCATGACCATTTTTTGTGGTCGACATGACTATTTAAATATTCGTTAGTGTTTAAACTTGATGTTACTCTCTTTTTAAGTTTTTTTTTTTAAATGTTAGCTCTTTGTTTTCTTTTTTGTTATCATACTTTTTATTTTATTTTTTCATTCATAATAATTATTATGTAATCAGTGTATTTGACATATTCGACAATTATTTATTTATATTACATTTTGGAAAACAAGTCTGATTTAATATTTTACTATTTCAGTTTTATATATATATATTTTTTTTATAATTCAGGGATAAATCTCAGATCTATGGAAGGGTCCAAACTAATCTTCTAGTAGAAGTGTAGCCTATGGATAGATTCTCTCTCCGGATATGCAAATGAGCCCGAAAGCAGAGGTCCATATCTGTGTAGGTGTCTAAAAAAAATGTGTTGTAGTTTCACGCAGCAGGTGGATCGAACATGAAACGTGTTGGCGTCTCAGGCCCGTCCCCTTACCACCTGACCACAAAACCCTAGACCTAGTTTTATATATTTGAATCATTGAAATACGGTTTATGTTGTTTTCTCGTACTCTTTTTTTTTTTGTCTTCTCGTATTGTTGCAAGATAAATTGATATTGAATATTTATGTGTTTGTATATTAGTCAATTATATGTTGTCTATTGTTTTTGTTCTCAAATATATATTCTTATCGACCCTTTATAAAATATATATACATATATATTCTTATTTGATCAAATTTTTTTTTTTTTTAAATTTGGTTTGATCGATTGGACCGATCTGACCAACGATTCAATGACGATACCGAATACATACCGGATCCAATTTCTAAAAGATTGATGCAAACCGTAGATCCACAGTCTAACCTCTTAATTATATGAGGGTGTTAATATAGTTTCTAAACGTAAAGGATGATCTTGCAATCGTATAGAAATTGGAGGATTAATTTGTAGTTTTTTAAAGACACAAACGATTACCATCCAAACGTGCGAGGTAGGAGGCAGGCACGTGCGAACAATGACGTGTGCACAGAACGTAGACCTTACATTTTTGGGGATTATTATTGTCTTGTTCTTCGTGCTCAACTTTTGTCTGCACTTCACCCTGAGCTCAGAAAAATTGCTCTTTTTTATTTTGGGTTCCTTGATCAAATGATAGGAGGAACACATCAGGAGAGACACGGAGATTCCAATTCCTTATTGACCCAGAAATCAAATAACCGATTACCACCGATTCGCCTCTTTTCTCTCTGCTCCGTCGTCTTCTAGGGTTTCCTGTAAGCTCCTTTTTCTTTCTTATTTCTCAATTTCTGTTTTGGTGTTGTGAGGAACTTTTTCCTATCTGGGTAATGTTCTTGAATTTGATTCTTATCGAGAGCTGGCTTGTGAAATTGGGGTTTTTTTGTCGCCTCTAATTGGATATAATCTGAAGAGGGTTTAGGTTTTTAATTGTTTGCTATAACCTGTATAGACCATTTGATTCATTGAGCTTTGATGATGCTTATGGTACCATATGGATAAGAGGTTGTCTAGAATGGTACCAGATGGTTCGTGTAGGACATGGTTGTGTTTTTGCATTAGTTTGCAACACAAAATGTTTAGAGGTGGATTAGTCCTCCTTCACTTATAGCTGTTTAAGGCTCTCTTTTGTTAACCTCATCCTCTCTTGGATCGCTTGTGAATCTTAGTTTGCATCATATTCCTTTTAAGCGTCTCAAATTGGTTCTCATAACGGTTACTGCTTTGATACATCATCTAGGCACAACAAGAAGAATGTGTAGCTGAAAGCTGAAAACTTGAATTTCTTTTTATATTAGGTGTTTTCTATTTTCCGTATTCTGTTATTGGCATTGTTTAGTTTGTTTTTCTCTTTTATTTTGTTCTGATTGTTTTGACTTGAACACTTGTGTTAGTTTTTCTTTGTTCTGTTGATTTTAAAAGGGCCTGAGATGTTGGGATTTATGTTTTTTTTTTTGACAGAATGCATGAGTTCTCTACTGTTGATGGTTTTGCGGAGATAAACGAGAGCTTGGCCGAGATGATTAAGTACATTGCAAACGAACCCTCAGTGGGGCTTTACTACATCCAGCAGCACGTCCGAAGCGCAGCACCGAATGTCCTTAATCTCAACAGCAACGTTCTGGAGAAGTCCCGTGAAACAGTTCTGCATACTGAAGACTTGGATGATTCTATAGCCATGGTGAAATCAATGAAAGAGTGTGGTTCACCTATTGCTGATGAGATGATAGGAGACATCAAGAACTCCTTAGCGATACTGTCTTCGAAACAACAGAGGAGAGGGGTAATCCTCAACGCCACCAGCCCTTGGAGCAGTATAACAACAACGACACGTGGTTCTGATTACAGCCAGGATAATAGCGAAAGCAGCAGCTATTTCACATCGGTGTTCAAGACGGCTAAGGAGAGAGCAAGCAACATCAAATGGCCACAGCTTGACTTCAAAGAACAGAAGTCAGAGTCTAACCTCAATTTGGAAAGCAATGAGTTAAAAGAGGAGGAAGAAGAAGAGGTCTTAAGGAAAGGTGAAGATATTGTGGAGACAACAAACTTTGAGGAGTTTAAGAAAGGTAAAGAAGCGAGTCTCAAGGCATGGCTTGGAGATATGGATGGGAATGTGGGTGTTGGTGGACGTGCTGCCGAGAGGATTTAGGGCTTTCTTTAATGTCATTGTGGTTACGAGAAGCGGCTCATTTTTGGGTTGCTCCATTGGTTCTGTTATGTACGTGTCCACAGTTTGTGCCTTTCAATCCATAGATCTCTAATTCTATTAGATTTTGACATCTTTCGGTAAGTTATGCTTGTAATGGTAAAAGGCTACAAAGTACAAACGGTTGGATAATTTCTCCAATATAGCATTTGAATACGTATGAAGTTGTGAACAGATGGGTCATTCTCAAAAGCAATAGCATAAAGCTCTTTAATCTTCGAGAATTTGTGCATGAAGAACAACAATCTGTAATCAAGGATTCAGACAAGATCCTTCAATTTTATCAGACAATTTTGCATACTAGCATTGACTTTTATCTTAAAAGTTAGTTGGATTGATTCTTAGCTAATCCTAAAGTTATCCTTAAATAATTTTCTCTGTAATATAACAATGCGTATAGATCTTCAACTCTTCCAACCCATTGCCTTTAGCTCGCTCTGCTTCAGTTCCACATGCTTCCCTAGCCTGTGCGAGAATTAACATATGATCACATATCCTACATTGGATCATTGTAGCAACTAATAGTTTTGGATTTATTTCATCTAATGAAGATAGCTGATGCATATGAAATGGGTGTTAGATAATCTATCTTCTCCAACCTATTCCTATCAAATACTTAAGAAGAACAAAACACTCAAACAACAGTTGACTGAAATCAACAAACGGATAGGAAACTAAAAGGAAAACGTAAACAAAAGGTGAAGCCAGCATGCATGAAAATGATGCATTACCCAAGATCTGAAGGAAGCCTGAATCCACCTATACGGACACGCTTTAATGAGTGAACCTGGAGCACGTAAAGGCAAAACAATTTAGTATATCATCTGAAACAGATAAAAGTATCTTGAAAGGCAATAAGAGTGAGACGACCTTGGAAATCTCTATCAGTGGAGGAACATAATCAAAGTCAGCAATATTTTTTCCAAAAAAAATCCCAAAACTAGAAATGAAGGTGCGTAACCCACAAGAGAATGAAATCAGTGAGCGAGTTCACAAGGAATGGGTATGATAATATATTAGCTCCTATGCTTTTCTCAGACTCTAGTGGATCTCTCATTCTAAGTCGAGAAGAAGGTAAATAATCCTAGATTAGCAAGAAAAAATTTTCCATGCATAAGAAGAAAGCTGACCTCAAGCCCAGCACTTTTCACTAGTTCTCTGACTTCATGGTTTCTCCCTTCGTGAACCTGCATAGGTCCACACAAGAGAAGTTAATTTAGCAGAAAAAACCATGCTACCAACATCAATAGGTTAGATCGTGTAGTGTGTTTGGTTTATGAACTCATAAAAATGTCAAGTAAAAGGTTATGGCGCTATTTTTCATTGGACAATCCGCATTTTTAAGAAGCTGCACAGCATAGGAGAAGTGTGATAAGGCTGGTGAGGCTTAAACAAGGCATAGCTATCAATGGGATTCCAGAACCTAGTTTGGAGTTCGGTCAAAACTCTCTCAGTCAGAACTCAGAAATACACAGAATCCTAAAAGTCTAGATAATGTGCGTGGGGATACTTTGTTGTTCCTAGATTGGAAATCCAATGTGATTAAGATATGTCCCATATAATTCTGCACAGGATAATCTATGACCAACAAACAAAATCAGGACTGGTGACACCTTTTTTAGACACTACAACAATGGAGAACTTAAATCTGAGGAAGTTTTTGGGAAAATACCACAATACGTAGCCGTGCTCTTGGTATATCATGCTGCTTCGGCATCAACTCAACTGAATCTGGGACACAGTGGACTCCTTCCACTATTGTCCCTTCGCTGATGGTCATTAAGTGCCGTTTGTGTACATCACCGACAACCGTAGTTATGTACCTGCCGTTTCAAAAAAACAGTAACTAGAGCAGTATAAACACACAAAACCCTTGAACTGCTGAGACAAAACATAAATGTTCAAGGAAAGAATCAGTGCTTGTATGAATACCACTAAGAGGATCAAAGCCTCAAACCTCAATATTCAGAATTGGTGACTACTACCAGCAGCCAAGTCTCACAAAATAACTCCGCAGTGAACATCTATCTGAATTGTATTTGGCATGAACTAGCCCTTCTCTTTAATCTTAGTCCACCAAAAGTTCAGCAAACTAATTGATGATCACCTATAACCTTGGGTGGCAATGGTGTGTAAAAGGAACACGAGAACTTACTCTTTTGGTAAACTAGATGAAGGATGTGAAAGTTTCTGTGCGAAATCTCCTGTATAACAAGAAGTCGAATTTCTTTTTAGAAGAACGGTACCTCGAGCAAATGTACAAACCAAGATATAAAGCACATGGATTTGAGTGGATACAATTACCATCATTTGTAACTACTATCAATCCCGTTGTGGCAACGTCAAGACGACCAACAGTAAACAGGCGAGGTTTGGGAGTCCCCGGATTCCTTTTGTCCTAAATTGCAAAGACAAGATTTTGAATCCAACTTTCTAATATAAAACTTTAAAAGGCACAATTCATGTACAGGAAAAAGACATATAATTGTGAAAAATCGCAATTAAATATATTACCCAACTGGACAAGTAATCGTCAAACAAACTAATAACGGATTTGATCTCTTTCTCTCCGGAAGAGCAGATGTATCTGCCATGGTGTGATCCAAATAACAAACAAAGGTTACAAGAATGTGAAAGAAAACCATAAGAAGCTACAAGTGAGAACAGGTTATGACGAACCCTTTTGGCTTGTTCAGAGCAAAATAAACCTTTGGAGGAAGTTTCTTGGGAATACGATTTCCATTAACATAAATAATGTCTCTGGCTGGATCAACTCGAGTCTGCATAAACAAAATTGCTAATTTGCTATGCTTGTATCAAAATATGAACCTCACTTTATGCCAACAATGAGAGAGTTTTACCTGTGGAGTGGTGCAGAGAGAGCCATTGACAGTAACCTTGCCATCAAAAATAAGCTCTTCAGAGGTTCTTCTCGATGCCACTATCATAAATCATTAGAGAAATTTCAAAATCAGGGATCCCACAAATGGAAATAGAGGAGAGGGATTGTGGGTGAATATGTTACCTCCAGCAGCAGCGAGAACCTTGCTCAAACGCTGAGGAGGATCTTTAAAATTTTCGTTGTAAAACCGACGAGCCGCCTTGGAGAGCTTTGGCTCCGAGTGTGAAGTCGGAGAGGCGGAGGAGGCGGAGGTGATGGCGGAGGCAGCTTGTGGTTTCTTCTTCTTGGGCTTCTCTTTCTTCTTCGGGTTCTGGGTGGTGGCATCGGCGAGAGCGTGGATTAAACGAGCGGGAGGTTGAGACTGGAATTTGAGATTGCCGTCTTCACCACGGACGATCCAAGGGATGAAGAGCTGCTGGACGGCGGCGCCGCCGCGAGTGGAGGAAGGTGTGGGTTTGGGAGGGGCGAATGAGATGTCGAACTCAATGGGCTCGGAGGAGAGAGAGCAACGGATTGTACGGACGGGGAAGAAGCGAGGAGAGAGAGGGAATGCTTTAATTCTGAGGAAAGAGGCGGCGAAGGAAATCGGCGATGATGCCACCGACGCCATTTTCGCCGATGGGAGAGAGATGGAGAGATACGGTGTGCGCTTTTTCCAGAGGGGTTTGGGTTTTATCCTTATAAATAATTTATTATTATTTTAAAGTTAGTGTTAAGAAAAAAAAAAAAAATTCCTTCCTTTTTCTATAAACTGAAAAACTGCAAGATAATATATAGGTAAAAACAAAAGTATTTATTTGGTTGACTTTAAAATCAAAATGTAATAGGTTAGAGAGTGATCTTAAAAAATTGTGAATTATGATTCTTTGTAGAGTTAAGAGACGGATTATTGTGTCGCAGTTGTCCATGTTTTCGAGTGATCTATAAGTTATGCTCGGCAACGACTAGTTGGTTGCACAATGGATTTAAGCTAAAGTCAATCAATTTGGTTGTTTTGGTTTTCGAGCTACTAACTAAGCAAATAAATTTTTTATCAACAAAAAAAAAACTAAGCAAATAAATAACTAAATTAAATATTAAATCAAGCATGAAGGCACTTAAGCAAATCGAAAGCAAGAACAATAGATCCACGACGAGTAATTACTAAGCATTGGGTCAAGGAGATAAATCGTAAGGGATTGTGGATAAAAGAAACAAAATGAAGTAACGGTAATCAATTACCATTTTTTCTACAACATAGATTACAAATTCAGTGGATCGTCCGGTCTGAATACCGATTGATATAGTGACCAAGATCAATTGACTGGTCTTTTCTTGTTGATTTGAGTTGGGCTCGATTCGACAAAATGGTACATTGAATAAATGATTAAAAGACAAAAACAACAACGAACCATGTGGGGATGAAGATATAATGTCGATGGAAGCGGAGAATCAACAAAGAGAGATCAAATGTGCACATGTTCTTGAGTTATTGTTTCAGAAGATAAGTCCAGTGAACAGATCACAGATCTACACATCATGTGATTCTCTTCTTGCCATTGAGATTTTTTTCTTCTAATACTATCCACGCATCATGTCAAATCAACTATACCAATTATTTGTTTGGTTAAAATATACCAATTATTTTTTTGGTTAATTATACCAATTATTTTCTTATGCTAAAGTGGGTTAAAATATAATCTTAGCTCCTCCTTCTCAAATACAAAGGGTGGAACTAGTTGGAGAGGGAGATGGATAATTTTCCCTCTAATTATGAAAGGGAAGTTTTCAACCAACAAAAAAAATCTTGATTAAAATTTTATTTTCCTCTCTTCAAAAAAAAATTATCTTCTCGACTAATCATACCCAAAATTCTCCAACGATCATGACAAAAGAAAAACTCATTCTTATTTTTTTTTTTTGAAAATAAAACTCATTCTTATTCTTATGTTTTCTTTTAATTTTTTTGTTTGTATTTTTTTTATGACACTTTTTTGAATAATAAAAAAAATATGAATTTTTTAAGTCCATAATCTCTTCGGATCGTAGATTAAAACATATAAACTAATTTTTCCTCCCTTGGTCGGTATTCAAACTCCTCACGTTAAATTTTTTTTTTAATGGCTAGCCTATCGATTTCCTATTACTTTCCTTAAATGAAATACTTTTCTTTTTTGTTGGTTAAATCAATGAAATACTTTTGTTGCTCTAGTTTTCTACTTTCAGTTGGGAAACTCATTCTTTGGTTAGTTTTCTTTCCGGAAATAGATAAACAGATCCCCAAACTAAGGTAAAAAAAAAAAGCAAAAATTAAAAACATGGGATTTAGAGTATCCCACTATCCCAGAGCTGAGGTATTGCATTAATAGTTTATATTATCTCCGTAAGCAAGAATATTATAATCGATTTATATTGGAGATGGTTACGATAGTTTATATTTTCTTGCTTACGGAGATGGTTGCCTGCCAAAATTGAAGAATATTATAATCGATTTATATTTGGAAATGACATAAACGACCCTTCAATTCTGCTAATGAGTGACTTCATCCCTTTTACATTTGTGTAAATTAATGACATTTTCTTGTCTAAGAGTAGGACAAAAGAAGCAAATCATAAGATTAAAATTGACGTAGACGACACAAAAATAATAATATGTAATTAAGCTGCTAAAAATCAACCAATCACACTTTCACGGCTGACCACTTGTGTTTTACAACTCGTCGTCATCCAGTCACCTCCTTGTTGTCCTAACGCGCGTGTTCTTGTCTCTTATTCCACTCGCGCATACGCGCGTGTCATGAGAACGCTTTTTAACTGTTTCGATTAGTTTTTTAATTTTTAAATTTAATTTCGTCATTTCCTTTAGTTACTCCTCTTATGAAACAAAATAAGCTGACGTCCTGCTCTTGTAATCTTATCAAGTAACCATTTTTTTTCGTCTCTATCAATTCATCATGTATGTAGATCTTTTTTGTTAATAATATACAGATTTGAATCCAAATATTAACACTATCATAAACCATTGTACTATAACATGATATTTTATATAAATATAGTTAGCAATTTTTGAATGATTAATATTTGTTCTTGTGCAATTCACTCACACATACACACTTTAAATTAAAACTCAAGTTATGATAGGATAGCAATATTATTATTACAAACCTGACTAGAACACATGTCAAACGGTTTAATAAATAAGTTAATTAAGGTAAATAACTAGAACCCATAATTGAATTAAATTGGAAAAAATATATAAGTTAGCCTCTTACTTGTAGAGTTAATTTGTAAATTATAGGTCTACAGAGAAAAAGCCGCTCTCTCTCCCTCCTTCCCTCCTTCCCTCCTTCGTTCTCTTCCACTCTTCTCCTCTCTCTCTGCAACAAAGCAATTCTGATCCGAAGCTCATTATTGTTTGGATCTCAGGCAAAATCTTCAGGTAACATCTAAGACTACAACAACAATTGCCACTTTCTTCTCTCTTCCCAACTTTTTCTTTTCTGTTCTGCGAATCAATTCAAACTACGCAGATCACATCTTTCTCTCATCCTCCTACGATAAATAAAAATTTAATTTTTTTTTGTCCTAAAATTGTATGATGTTGAACGAATCCTCTCAATCTTAATTCTCTCAAATCTGTTTTTGTTATTCTTCGCTGCCAAAATTCCGACAATCTTACCAATTAGAACAGAACAGAGAGAGACTGTTGACTTTAGAAGTTAGATCTCTACCCGATTATCTGCATTCGGATTCGATTGTTTCTCATTTCTGAATTTAATTTTTGCACGAATCAATCAGATTTCATTAGGAGGAGGATAAGGACTTGGAGAAAAAAAAATGAATCACGTACCATCTGATCAGAGCTTTTATATTGAGAGCGAGGAGGAAGACGACAGGAAAGATTACGAAGAAGAAGATGGTCAAAGCCATTCTGATTCCTCTGATGCTTATGATGAAACCCAACAACAAACTAAGCCAAGCTCATACACTACGGCTTGGCCACAGAGTTACAGGTCTATATCATCTTTATCTCTATCCCTATTTTCAATTATTTGTGATTTAGCCACAAAGTTTATGTTTTTGCTCGAATTGGTCCATATGGTAAGAGGAATAGGCAATTCTTGGTTGATTTGCTCTATTTCGAAACTAAATGATCGCTTTAAGGGTTACTATGCATTATTCATCCTGATGTCTTCTGTGTTCTTGGCAATATTGTTTGTAGGCAGTCGATTGATCTTTACAGTAGTGTACCATCTCCCAATATCGGTTTTCTTGGAAATAATTCGATGACGAGATTCGGAAGCTCTTTCTTGTCTTCTTCACTGATAAGAAGACATACTCCGGAGTCCTTGCCTGCTGTTACAAAACCACTGCTAACACCACAGGCAGATGAACAACCACCACCAAAACACAGACTTAGCTCTCATGGCTTGCTCTCTCCTATTCCTTCGAGGAGAGGTTCAATGCGAAAGGACGATAAAGCATCCATGGTCTCTCATGAAATTCCAATGTCCCGCAATAGCTCATACGGACAAGCTGTTCTAAATGGTGAGTTTCATCTTAACGCTTGTGTTTTCTCTTGGTAAAAAGTAGTTTAAAAGTTCAAGAGATGCAAATTGAGATTTTGTCGTGAGTTTTTCTAATGGTAATGAAAAATTGTCAACATTTTCTCTGTTGTTTGATCATCATTATAGGGTGTGTGGGTGTGTTATTAGAATATGAAATATTCGGATACTCTTTGTTTAGATTCTTTCATATTCTGATATGTGTGTATGGGCCTAGACCCTATACTTCGGTTTTGAAGACCTTTGTCGTAGAAAAGTACAAAATAGCAATCAACTCTATTGTCCTATAGCACATGGAGCACATGGACACGTCTATGTTCGAAGAACATGATAGTAAATCTATGATCTTCTTGTATAACATGTGGGGCATGTGCAGGATTGAACGTTCTATGTGGAGTTGGAATACTTTCAACGCCTTATGCTGCTAAAGAAGGAGGATGGTTGGGGCTAATGATACTATTTATATATGGTCTTCTTTCTTTCTACACCGGAATTCTCCTGCGTTACTGCCTCGACAGTGAGTCTGACCTCGAGACCTATCCCGACATTGGCCAAGCTGCGTTTGGTACTACCGGGCGTATCTTTGTCTCGGTTAGTGGCTAAATTTCTTTTAAACCCTCCTCCATTGTGAAGGTGATATAAAGTAAAGGACCACATAGAGAAAAACAAATCTTTAGAAAACTGAATCAATGATATACAAGATTCCCCACAAAAAGAGAATTACCTTTTGGGCTTTGAACAAATCGAACAACTCAAAAGCCAAGGACAACAAATTTTCCCTTTTGTTTCATGTGTGAAGCTTTATTTGAATTCTTTTAAAAAATTAAAATCGCACCTTTGTTGACGAATTTAGATTGCTATCAGAAGTCAATAGTAGAATCCTATGAATTACTATTAAATTTCATCAAAGTTTAGCAAGAAACTACAACTCTGCGCTTATGTAGTTGTAGTAGATAATACTACTCTCCCTCGTAGTTAAGATTAAATTATCGTTAAGAAAAAAATGGATTATTTGGTAGCTTACCATTTACCCACCTTTAATAGTGGAATTTGATATCACTATTTCCATTTTATATTAACTTTTCCTCTTTTTTTTATGTATTGCAGATAGTACTCTATTTGGAGCTATACGTAAGTACTTCTTGACTTCAGTTTATATTTGATAAATAGAAAGCACAACTCTTTTTGTCAAGGAAAGGACATAATTTAAAGAGATTCCAAGTGGTGTTAAAAAAACACAACAGAAGAGATCTTAATTATGTAGAATCCATACCCCATGTTGTGGAACACGTTAGCAGAGGGCCCCGTAGATTCTCCCTCCAGTTCATTCTAGATTTGGCACTACCTGAGTCTCTTTTAAACTTTTCTCTTTGTTTCAGTTTAGTCCTTCTTAAAGCTGATTTTGACGTCACTAAGGCAGCAGAGATATACTTTTATATGGAATGATCCCTAAAAGCTTCTTAAAGGCTACTAGTGTGAAATGATTAGTTGAATATTGAATTTCTGACAGTTTAGTTCACATGTTAACTTGTTTTGTATTATAGTTTGGTCAATACTGCTCTGTAAATTGCTTATAGGGTCTTTATTTCTTACATAATTTTTTATTGCACCATAGAGGTAAAAGTTGTATCATAAAACTCAGATGTTACTTCAATAGAAGTGAGTATAAATAAGGCTTAAAATTGATACATCTGCAGAGTAATACACTGTATTATTTTTGCAGGCGTGCTGTGTGGAATATATAATATTGGAGAGTGATAATTTGTCATCATTATTTCCAAATGCTGCCTTAAGTATTGGAGGATTTGACTTAGATGCGCGCCATTTATTTGCACTGCTAACCACTCTCGCTGTTCTCCCCACCGTTTGGCTCAGAGATCTCAGCATACTGAGTTATATCTCAGGTGTGATTTTGTTTTCTTATCCTCTATCTTAGGAGATACTTACTGTTCTAGAAACGTTCCTGACATAACTATTTTTGTTAAAATTTTCAGCTGGAGGGGTGATTGCATCGGTGCTAGTGGTTTTGTGTTTGTTCTGGATTGGTTTGGTAGATGAAGTTGGAATTCACAGCAAAGGAACTACACTGAATTTGTCAACTTTACCTGTAGCTATAGGGCTCTACGGTTACTGCTACTCAGGACATGCTGTTTTCCCCAATATTTATACTTCTATGGCCAAACCAACTCAATACCCTGCTGTTCTCGTGACATGGTAAGCTTATGCCGGTTTTAAAAAGTTCTTACAAACTGTTAAATAACACAGCTTTTCTAGATAGCTTCGAACCTTTTGCCTATGCAAAAACTTCATCTTCTTTATATGAACCTTCCCCAACTTCTCTACCACATATGTACAGCACAATCAACTGTATATTACATATGAACGCATTTTGAAATCACAATGATTGATAATATTTTGCAGTTTTGCTATTTGTACTCTGATGTACGCCGGCGTCGCTGTCATGGGATATACAATGTTTGGAGAATCAACACAATCACAGTTTACTCTCAACTTGCCTCAGGATTTGGTTGCAACTAAGATTGCTGTGTGGACTACGGTAATTAGATCAAATATGTTTTCTTTCCACTATTATTGCATGTTGGTTATGATCACACGGGAACTTAAAACTGTTTTGTTTTAACCGTTTCGCAGGTGGTCAATCCATTTACCAAATATCCTTTGCAAGAAAATAGTTTTCTTTTACTGTTAACTTCCTTAAGCTGTCTAAAATTCATCATCTGTGTATTTTCCCTTAATAAAAGAAAGCACATATGCTTTGACCATATCTCCAGTAGCACTGAGTCTTGAGGAATTGATACCATCAAGGCATAACAAGTCACATTGGTACGCCATTGCCATTAGAACCGCATTGGTCTTCTCTACTCTGCTTGTCGGTCTTGCAATTCCCTTCTTTGGTAAGAGCCTCTCCACCATGTGTTGATGTAATGCTCTTTTTTTTTTCTTTTCAGAATCATACTTTTACTATTAATGAACAAAAATCTTGCAGGTCTTGTCATGTCACTGATTGGATCATTGTTGACGATGCTCGTTGTAAGTTGTCTTTTCCTTCTCTATAACGACCTGACACTGATTTCTGGTTTATCTGCAAATAAGGATCTGATATTTTGTTTTGTGCAGACGCTAATACTTCCACCAGCGTGTTTCTTGAGCATCGTACAGAGAAGAGTAACCTGGACACAGGTAATGTTCTAACCAATTCTGTATTTTTTTTATTAGTTTAAAACAAAAAGACATTGTTTCTAATGTTTTTAGATTCATGGACAATGTTTTGGTTGGTTTTGTAGATGATGCTGTGTGTCTTAATCATCGTAGTAGGAGCAATATCTTCCGTCATTGGCTCATATTCAGCTCTCTCCAAGATCATTGAGAAATTGAGCAGCTGAGCATAAATCTCTTTTTATTTTTATTTTTTTTTATAACAAAACTTATACCCATTTTGTCTTCTGGGGAATACTTTTTTTTTTTTTCTTGTCTTTTGTTTTCCTATAGCAAATTCATTCTTGCATTCACAGTTGTTGTAATATTCCGAGTGATGATCAGCAGCTTTAGACTGGTTTGAAACAAGTACGTTGCTGATGTATTTGATTAATAAAGATTGGCGACATTAAATTATGTCTCAATATACAAAACTAATCTTCATAAAGGAACAATCTTCAGGAGGTTGTGTATAATCTTGTGCATTAGCCTTCAAAATCCAAATCCAAATCTTTCTCTACAACACCTTGGTTCGAAAACCCGTGACTACTCCTTCTACTCTTGAGAATCATCTCTGACTTCTTCATCAATTGGATGTATTTCTTCCTGACTGCTAACACAGGATGTGTTTCTACACTGGCTTTATCCCTAAAAGGCTCTCTTAGAATAGTTGTACATGTTTTGTTCTTCATTGACAAGTAAAAGATCTGTGGATGTCTCTCAAAGGCCTTGTGAACCTTTTGCGGCAATCCGAAATGCTTCTTGAGGCATAACAGCTTCTTCCTCTCCGCGGAATGCTCCACAAAGAGGCAAAGCAGTTCATGAAGAAACCCAACAACTCTCTTCTCTGCTACATCACTACTTGGATCCAAACCAGAATAATCATCATATGGTGATACGTAAGGAAGCTTTTGAAACTCTTTTAACCAATCTTCAATCTTGACTCTCAATCTACAACCTTTTGATGGAAACAGAGGAAACTCAATTGCTGAATAGTCTCCTCCTCCTCCTCTCTTCTTCATTGCATTCTTCTGCAACACAGACAAAACCTTTTCTCCATTACTGCTTACAGCTAAACCCTTTACGCCACCTTCCATATCCACAAACCTAAACGAAGAATCAAGATTCTTCTCTGGAAATTGCAGGTAATCATCAGGCAGACCCAGATACCATTTCATGCCTTGAACAATACTCAGCGGCAAAACATTGTCTTTACTCATCAGAATCAACTTCCTCAACCTATCGCGTAAATCCTCGGCGGAATTTTGATAAACCATTCTCTCTTCTCTGTCGAGCTCCTCAGCTTCTGGTGTCAATTTAAACCACGGGAGATTGTACTCTGGACCAACGAATTCCTGGAAGATTGAAGGAAATTGCCTTAAGAAATTAGCTATTTTGGTCGATACATCGAATTGGCGCATCTTCTTGGAGACGGAAGATATCGGAATGCAGCGATTGGGATCCTGGACGATACAGTTCTTGAGAGCGACGACGGATTTGAGCTGGGAAGATCGGAGAATGTGCTCGATGTTGTCGAAATAAGGATCTTTCTTCCATTTCATGTAAACATCAACATAGGTCCGTTTCTGAGTGGAGTAAAGGAGGTCGTTCAAGGAGGAAGCTAAGGATTTAAGGGTTTTGCCATGGCGGCTGATAGAGAGCATTCTGGAAGAAGATGGAGACTGACACAATCTGAAACCACTGAAACCCTAATTAAAGCTTGTAGTGGTGTTTTCACAAAACTGTCCTAGTGAAAAGAGTTATAATGGCAATAAATATTTGCATAACACAAACGCCGAGTTGTTTGTTCTCTCTCAAAATCAAATAGAAGTAACAAGTTTAGGAGACCAAGTAGGCAAATTGGGACAACCATTAACCCCAATTACAAGTTCAACAAATCTTCTCTTAACTCTCTCCCTCCTTGACGCTTCAAACGCATCTTTAGGCGTCAAGCTCTTCATCAATGGCAGTGCGGGAGATACTTCATCTGATGTCTCTACTATCCTTTCTAACATCTCTGAAACCTGACTCATCGTTGGCCTCGATTTCGCTTTCACCATCAAACACCGGTTCGCAACCGCCGCTAGCTTCAATGCCGATTTGAGGTAGTAGTTTCCTTCAAGTCTTGGGTCGATGATCATCTTGAACTTCTTTATGTCAGACAAGTGGGGTCTGATCCACTCCAAGATGTTCTGCTCGTTTCTTGGACGGTTTCGGTCGAACGGTCGTCTCCCTGTGATGAGCTCATACAGAAAGATTCCGTAGCTCCACACGTCGCTCTTGGCCGTGAGGTGTCCGGTTTGGATGTATTCCGGCGCTGCATAACCAATGGTTCCTACAACCTGTGGATTCACAGTTTACTAATGAATATGGTTTCAATTGAAAAAAGTAAACCAAACAAACAATTGAAGCCTAATAAGTCAGGCTTTCCCTACCGCGGTGGAGACATGAGTGATTCCATCTGAAGGACCCATTCGAGCCAGTCCGAAATCAGAGAGCTTTGCATTCCAATTCTCATCAAGAAGAATGTTGGAAGATTTGAAATCCCTAAAGATGATCTGCATACAAAGATATATATACATTTCAAGAACATATAAAAGAAAGGTTTAAAGGCATTAGTGATCACGGATGGAGAAGAGACCTGAAACTCCATGCCTTGATGAAGATAAGCGAGTCCTCGAGCAGTGTCTTGAGCAATCTTCATTCTGGTGGACCAAGGGAGAGGAGTGACTATGAAACGATTGGATAAATGGTCTTGAACGCTTCGGTTTGGTACGTATTCGTAAACAAGCAGCCGTTGGATCCCTCTCTCGTCGTCCTCAGCGCAGTAACCGATCAGCTTCACCAGATTCGGATGCTCTACTACCCCCAACACATTAACCTCTGTCACCCATTCTTTATGCCCCTGTCAATACATATGTACTTATGATGTTAGCCCTTGAAGACGCTGCAAATTAGAACCGAACCAAACCGAATTGAAATTATTCAAACCGCACTTAATTTTACAACCGAACAGTAACAATATTTACTAATAAACCGAACCGAATAACATTCTCTGTCCTAGTTCGGTAAAGATTGCTAAAAACCGAAAAACCAAACCGAATGAAGCGGTAAGGAAAAGTAGGAAAGAAAGAGAGAGAGCTTCGCTTGCCTGTAGACCTCTTCTGCTGAGTTGTTTAACAGCGATTTCAATCTTTTTACGAGAATCTTGGGGGTTCTGAATCACGCCACGAAAGACACCACCGAAGCCACCTTCACCGATCATCAAGGAGCGGCTGAAATTCTTGGTAGCGGTTTTGAGGTCATCGAGGGCAAAGACTGTGAGATTGTTACTGTGTGTCTCAGAGAGGACGTGCAAGGAGGAAGTGATGGAAGTAGCAGTACTTGTTTCTGAGTTAAACTCAGAGCCTGATCCTCCTCTCGCTGTCGAAGTGGAAGAAGATTGCAGCGAATCAAACTTTCTCGTCTTAGCTTCATCCTGAGGTTTGTCTTTGCTGAAGTAGAAGCATTTCATTGCCCTTGAGGAAGCCAGCCTCCTCACTGTAAGAGAAAAACCAACCAAGTCCAGATTCCAAAATTAACAAACGGAAACACAAATAGAAACACGAGCAGAGATGATTTTACAGAGAGAAATTGCGAATCAAGAAGGTCAAATTCCTCTTTCCCAGACAAATCCAAATCAGTAATCATTCGATCAAACAATCAAACAGTATCGTTCAGCATAATATCTTGGCATTTCTTGGAAGACTTTTGCGAGAATGTGCAATAAATACCAATATATAACACAGAAGTAGAAATGTAGTAAAAGTGCTGAGAATCAGAGGGGGAAAGATAAAGAAACCTGAAGAAGAATTGTTCATGAGGAGGAATGGAATGTTGTGATGATGGGGGTCTTCATGTTCATGATTGAGAGAGCTTTAAAGCAAAGTTTTGGAGAGAGGGAGAGAGATAGAGAGGAAGAAGAAGAAGAAGGAAGAAGACGAGCTCACCATGATCGAATGGGAAGTCAAATAGGCTTCTTGGCAGCTGGATTTGCCGCTTACCAACCCATACAAGTTTTTTTTTTTCTTTTAATTTTGTCTACAGCCGCGCTTGCTTGCTACTATCAATACCTTAATAGTGGATATTCGAGTACACGTTGTTCCTATTAATTTTATTCATTTTTATTCCTCACTATTCACCACTTAATAGTTAATACCTAGCCTTAGCCATTAAGGTCAATGATTAGCGAAAAATGCAAAATAGAGATTATAAAAACTGAATTAGCCTCTTCGTTTACTTCTATAGAAGCTTCCTATAGCGAGATTTGTCGATACGGTAGCCCCAGGGGGCCACGGCCATGTCATATGCTAACTACAAAACATGCGCACTTTTTAATTAATCATAGTTTTAATTTGTTATTGACAGAAAAATGATCATAGCTAGCATCATACAGTATCTATCAACGCAAAATTAGAGATGTAAACGGATAATGAAATTATCAAAAAAAAAAAAACGGATGATTACTGATTTGGATGAAATAGTTGGGGATTTAAACGGCTAAAATAAAATAGTTGGAGATTTAAATAACATTTTATCTTACCTTATGTTGGTAATTTCTAGCTAAACGAGATTAATTTTATATATCTTCTTTAGTTGAAAAATCCAATTATTTTGAATACAAGTTCTAAACTACAAGTCAAACAGGCACTCTACTAATAATACAAACCACTACGTTCTAAAAACTGATATAGAAAAATTAACATTTTTATAAAAACGAATTAATTTAAATGCATTATGTAAAAGTAGTATGTATAGTTTTAACAAAAGAAAATTGATAGTCAATAATAAAACACAATATTTGTCTTTTATTAATGTTGTGGAAATAGGTGGTCCCCAAAACCAAAGAAAAATTGATGAGGTGAGGAAAAGCGTTGGATTTTAAGAATTTTGGGGGTGAGAAGTTGGCATATAGAAGAGAGACGTACATTAAACTTTTCTTTCGACTAATGGAAATAGAGAAACTAGTGTTGAGAGTCCACCTAGCTAAGAAGACGCAACAACTCATAAGTAAACCACACCTAAACTTGCATCATCTCAACATCTTCCTCCTACCTACTCTATAACTCTTGACGACCTTACATTTTGTCTTACCTGGTCCACTCTTTCCACTATTTGCACGAATTGTACTTCCAAGACACGTCGTAACTCTTGTCTCTATACTTATCTGCAAGCAAATACAAAATGATGAAATCTGATAATGACTTGGGGAAAAGAACAGACAAAAGCAAATCGGTTTTGCTATCCAATAGAAATTGAACAGCAAGAAAACCTCCCAAGCATTTTCTTTACCTTTTTTCACTGCCATTACTCCACCACATTGCATTCAACCACTGCATCATACGTCTCCATCGTGAGACTACTCTCAGCGAAACATCTGAAATTATGTAAAATGGTAATTACCTTCTTTTATCCGACCCGATTGGGTTATAACGAACCGAGTTGGATTTCACTGGATAAAAGGGTAATTCCGGTTCGGTTCGGTTACAAGATTACTTGTTTCAAAATGAAGAGCGAGCGAGCGTGAAGGATCCCTTCCTCATCGTTGCTTGGTCCGAACAAAAGCTCTCACTGAAGTCACCATTGCCACTAACCCACGAGCTCTCTTGTCTCTCTAATGGAGGTTCCCAAGGATCAGATCGCCACTTTAATGGAGCATGGACTCTACGATTCCGCTGAAATGCTCGTAACTCTCCTAACTCATTTTGATTCTCTCTTCTAAATCCCTAGTTTTACAATTCATCAGAAACTGATAAAGTTTTCTAAACCCAGGGCTGCTTCCTCGTTTCATCTTCTACTCTTAGCGCCGAAACTAGTCCTCATCTCAAGGCGGAGAATTTGGTTCAGCTTCTTTCTCCGTTGTTTTTTTGTTATGCTCGATATTATTTCTAACAGATGCAAGTTGTATTCTTTCTGGTTTGGTTTCAGATTCTACTGGGCGATGCTTTATTTCATCAGAGAGATTACCGGAGAGCTATTGTAAGATCGATTTAGCTCTTTCTATTATCTTTTATGTTTGAATGAGAGTATATGTTTCTGTTTTGCTGAGAAATAAATGTTTCTGAAGACATGTCAAAATTCTGAATATGTATTCCTTCTTTTCGTCAGCATACGTACAAGCAAGCGTTGCAGCATTATACAAGGATTCCGAAGCAAAACTCCAGTATTTCGAGGAGTTCTTTATCTTTGTCTACCAGATCATCTCTGAATGCCTCTGGCATTTCAGCTATTAATGAGAGCGAGGTAGTTTAATGTGTTGTTTCTTCTTGATCCGTTTGGTTTTTGCAGTTTCCAGAAAATGATGTGCTTTGATTTAATTTCATAGGAGTTCATGTGTGTCTTCTTTTTCTAACTTTTCTCTTAGGTGAGATTCAAGATTGCTTCATCTCACTTTTCTCTTAATGAAACGAAAGCTGCGATTGCTGAGGTATGTCTTCTGTCTTCTTCATTGGGAGTGTCTTCTGTTTGTCTGGTTATCAAGATTTTCTTAGTCTTCTGGATATTTTAGTCCACAAACATTGGTACATAGAAAACAAAATATGTGTGTGAGATGGAAAAAGAGCTGTCGACGGATTTCTCTGCTTCTCAGATTACAGATTGGTTTTGTGTAGGATGACTTCTATCTCGCTATTGTATTTTATAACGAGAGTTCAGTTACTGTGATTTTCTTCAGTAAACACTATTGGGCCGTAATTAATGGATTTGTTTTAGTATCCCTGAATGTGAGATGAATTGCGTTGCATCGGCCTCCTCTCGCCACCCATTAATGCAAATCCATATTACAAAACAAGTAAAATAGAACGGATTCTTTGCTTCCAACACTGCATGTAGGTATTAAGGGATGATAAACCACGGTTTGCTTAGTTATAATCTATTATTTGCCAGATGGAATCTGTCAAGACAAGGAGCTTGGAGATGAATATACTGATGGCAAAACTTCATCGAAATTCTGGATATAATCGTGGTGCTATTGCTTTTTATAAAGAGTGTTTAAGGTCTGTTTTTATTTCCCTACATTTCCTAGCATATAAACACTGTCATAATATCTCTCACTTTATACATCAAATAACGATTCAACACATATTGCATATTTATATATATGTATATAATCTTTAATTTCTGCAGGCAGTGTCCTTATGTACTCGAAGCCGTCATAGGTTTAGCTGAACTGGGAGTCACTGCAAAGGATATCATATCAGCTTTTACTCAGGTTTCCCTTTCTACAAGATTTCCTTTACCAGTTGCTTTTATTTTTCACCATATCTTTCAATATGTTTTGCATCGCTTTCTCCCTATCTCGCAATTTCATTTTTCATGTAAAATTCATACTACCGTGTAATCTATTATGCCGTTTGTTCATTCAGACTCCAAATAGAAGTGCAAAGGTTTCGCTCGATCAGATAGATCCTACCCGTTGGTTGCAAGTAAGCATACTCTTAACAGTATTTAAAACGTTGGACACTGTTTTAAAGTAAACTCA
Organism: Kernera saxatilis; assembly: GCA_900406395.1. Classification (NCBI taxonomy): domain Eukaryota; kingdom Viridiplantae; phylum Streptophyta; class Magnoliopsida; order Brassicales; family Brassicaceae; genus Kernera; species Kernera saxatilis. The sequence continues at coordinate 32,116 of OVAY01000142.1, forward strand.
TTAATCGTGCAGCCACGCTAGTTATTGTGAGTGAGTTAGTGTCTTAATTTATCTGTTATGTTCTCCGGAATAGGACGTTATATATAACGGTTCTAAGAACTAGGTGAATGTCAAATCCAATGAACTATGCATATTGTACACAGGGAGAAGCTGTTCATGAGTGGAAATTGAATATAATCGTCTTGATATAATTCCCTCGAATAAACTAGTGCGTTTTTGTTCTTGTGTTAGCATCACCTCGACTATTCAACAAGCGAACTAATATTTAATATACCTTTTCTTGGATGGCTGTTTCATTGGTTTTGTGTTGTAGCTTATCTGGCAACAATTATTTTCTTCTTTGCCTTTTTCGGTAATTTTTCTTCGTTTTCACAGCGTTATGTCGAGGCCCAGTGCTGTGTTGCTTCACATGCTTACAAAGGTAGTTCTCTTTTTCTTTGTGGGATGCACATGCCTATGGCTTTTGGATCTTTGTGTCTAACTCTGTAGATATCAGTACTTACAGTAATTTGTGGGAAATTCTGCAATGATAAATCCGATATGCCTTACTGGATAGTGTGTAATGTTTTTGGTGTTTACTCAGTGGCGCTGGAACTCTTTGCTGAACTTTTACAACGGTTTCCGAATAATGTACACTTGTTGACTGAGACTGCAAAGGTTAGGGATGGCATTGACAACGATGCAAAAGAGTTACACCCGAGTTTTTCTTCTTATTATATGACTGACGTTCTACCTAAAGCTGATTAACTCCATCATTTATTTCATTTGTACAGATCGAAGCCATTATTGGGAAAAATGATGAGGCCATAATGAGATTTGAGAAGGTAGTCACTGCATCCATATTTTTGTCTCAAGTTCTTTAAATCATGGAATTGGCATAATAATATAAAAGCTTTTGTAGGTTCGATCAATTGATCCTTATACACTAACCTGTATGGATGAGTATGCGATGCTGCTACAGATAAAGTGCGATTATTCCAGGCTAAACAAGCTAGTCCACGATTTATTAAGTATTGATCATACTAGAGCAGAAGTATTTGTTGCTTTGTCTGTACTATGGGAAAGGAAAGATCCAAGAACGGCATTATCTTATGCTGAGAAGGTTAGCTTTCTGACGCGGAAATCTGTGATAAATCTTTGTGTGATATCTGATGAGATTCACTATGCAATCAGAGTATCAGGGTAGACGAGAGGCACATACCCGGCTACATAATGAAGGTAAATTAGTTTAACAAGGAATTTTTTTTTGTAAAACAGTTTTTGCATATATATCCACTATTTTTATTATATGTTTCAGGGAAACCTTCTTTTACTAGCAAAACGACCAGAAGCTGCAGCGATTGCCTTCAGGGGTGCCCAGAATTTGAGGTCTGATCTTCGTTCATATCAAGGTCTGGTTCACGAGGGAAAAAAAACTGATATACACTTCCATTGTTGTAATGTTTTTGGTGGTATAAGCCTTTAGCAAACATGAAATGGTTAGAGTGTGAATTAACTTGCAGTATTGAGGTCATTTCAGGCTTAGTCCATTCTTATCTGGCATTTGGTAAAACCAAAGAAGCATTGTATACCGCCAGAGAAGCAATGAATGCAATGCCTCAGTCCGCAAAGGCTCTGAAATTAGTTGGTGATGTTCATGCTAATACATCAAGTGGCAGGGAAAAGGTAAAAACAGTCGGCTTTATTATGCTTCGATGCATTTTGGCAATTTTCATTACATCAATATTCTACCCAGAATTTCTTCGTCTTAAGCAGAAGCGGCGAAGCTTTAGGAATTTGTTCGCTGCATATACTAAATACTGAAACTGGGACAGTTCCATAAAAATTTAGCTGTCCAAATCTCAAATTTAAGAAGCATAGTGTACATCAAATCTGAGAGAGCTTGTGTAAATTTAAACATATAATCTGAGAGAGCATCTTCTTATGATGGTTTCGTTATGGATAGAAATTATTGGTGTAACAGTGCTTTTATAACAGGCAAAAAAGTTCTACGAGTCAGCACTGAGGCTTGAACCTGGGTACCTTGGAGCTGCCTTAGCTCTAGCTGAGCTTCATCTAATGGAAGGGAGGAATGGAGATGCTGTATCACTACTTGAACGGTATCTAAAAGACTGGGCTGATGATTCCCTCCATGTCAAGCTAGCTCAAGTGTTTGCTGCAACGAATATGCTACAAGATGCTTTATCACACTATCAAGCTGCATTAAGGTATAAACCAGGATTGCCTAAGTTCTCTTTTGTTTATATGCGAATAAACTATAACGAGTGTTAAAATGTAAATGCAGAATAAATCCACAGAATGAGGCAGCCAAAAAAGGACTAGATCGCTTGGAGAAGCAGATGAAGGTTGGTCAACCTACATTTCAGTTTGTTTCGATTGTAGGAATCAAATCCAGATTCTTTTTATGAAGCACGAACGATGATCTTTAGTGCATTACAAAATAGGGGTATTCATTGCAGGGAATAGACCCAGATGCAGCTGATGAGAATGACGAGAACGATGTTGAAGATGTTGATGGAGACACCGAAGAAGCCGAGCTCATGTGAAAGAGAGATTCCTTAGTAGGCAGAAGAGTGTGTAAACTACCGAATTCTTCTTAACATTAATATTTACAGCATATGTCATTCCTTTTGATTCCTATAAATATATGAAAAGAAATTCCCGATGAAAACCTTTTACAAAAAAAAAAAAAAAGTGAGAATGTCACGAGTTAGTAAATGGCACGCAAGGATCCTAGTTCATAAATTTCCTCCATAAAATTAAAATGTGATTGAAATAAAGTTTTCGTTTTGTCTTCATAAACGCTTTTAGCGTGGCATTATGGATTTTCTCTTATCAAAAGCACAAAGCCAAACATTAGGGTCTAAACCGGTCACCGCTAAATCACAGGTTTTACGAGGGACAATTTAGTCAATTACAAGTATGTCTGACGATAAAAAAAAAATTAGTAAGTAATTTACTAATTCATAGTTGAAACAAATATATAATAATAATAGTAATCTATGATATTGGATTTGGTGACCTGTAAACATTGCATTGGTTACATTCCAAGAGCACCTATCACCAAATTCTCACGGAGAATCCCACCTACAGTCTTTCGCTAGCTCAATCTTCTTCGTCAAAAGCAAAGCTTTTTTCTCTTTTTCCTTGATGGGTTTCATCTCCTGCATCTCATTTCCGACGATCAATTCAATAATTCCATCGACCCATTTCTCCAAGCAATCGACTTTTCCATCTCCATATTCTCTTAACTTTGCTTTGAGACGCGAGGATAATCCCAATTTCTCATTATTTCTTTCATCTTCTTCGATTATGGCGACTCCTATTCAAGCCTCTTCTTCCTCCACCATTGGTATCCTTACTCTCTGCTTCTTCGATGTTTTTTTTTCGAATTCACGGCTATAAGGATTAGTGAACCTCGTTGACTTTTAAGATAATCCGAATGGTAATTAATCTTTCGTGATTACATGGATGAGGAGCTAAGAGTATGGTACATTACGATTTCTGATTAGAAGCTTTTCCAAGTAGTGACCATTTTATATGTTTTTTTTTTGCTCTTGGCTTTTCTTGTATGAAGGTGAGACCAGTGATGGATTGAAGGTCCAGGCTCATGTTTCAATTGGGGCAAACGATTTGCTGATTGTTGGACCAGGTGTTCTTGGACGCTTAGTTGCAGAAAAATGGAAAGAGGTATAATTTCATATGTCCCATACATCATTGGCTTCTACAGGGACTGACTGATCTGAATTTGATAGCTTCACATAGCTTTTCTTATAGAACATCCTATGGATATGGTGTTTCTGTACCAGTAAAACATATTTTTACGTCCTGTAAGTCCGTGTTTTATGTGTTGAGTGTTTATCAATATGTTGTGGGTTGGTTTTACACAATCCTTTATGGAAATTTTCGGAAATTCTTGTGGATATTGACTAGTTCTTTTTCTTCACAACGTTTAGAATAAGAGTCATGTTTTACCAATATGGAAGTTAGAGTTGGAGCTTTATATGTGGAGCAGGAACATCCAGATTGTCAAATCTTTGGGCAGACAGTAACAACAAATCATCATGATGAGTTGGAGAAGTTGGGTATCAAACCATCTCTTAAAGGAACTGAATTTGAGGGCAAGTTCTCCTATGTGATCTTTTGTGCTCCTCCATCACAAAGCCCAGACTATGCCGGTGAGGTCAGGTAATTACAAAAAATCACTTGTTTCAACAACTAGAGAGTCTATGAATTGTGTTCCTAACGCCTTTCGGCTATACCATGCGTTAAGTTCTGCTACTGAATGCCGGAAAGGGGTCTCTCGTGCTGTTAACTTTTTTAGCTATGGAAGAAAATGAAACCCAACGTCTATTTTGTGTTTAATGGCTCCTGTTGTGAGACAGAAAAGTAATTCTCTTTTGCCTTTATTCAACCATGTCTAATATGGGTCTGTGCTTGTGTTTACTAACAAATCAGGATGGCGGCATCAAATTGGAACGGCGAAGGATCATTCTTATTCACATCTAGTTCTGCACCTTATGATTGCTTTGATAATGGAGAATGCAACGAGGTTTATCTCAGTACCTGAATATATCTTTTCCTTCCAGTTTTCTCCATGGAAAAATTTCCTAGCTTCAGGTTTCAGCACCAGGTTTTAGTATTCTATTTCAAAGTTGTTAAACTCAATATCATCTGAAGGATTGGGTTTGTTTGGGGAAGAGAATCTCTGAATCAGTTGAAATCTATGAAAATCACTACAATCAAACAAACATTTGATATTTGAGATCGTACTGCAAATTCGTGTTCATCGTGAATATATATGCGCTATTCAATAAGAATTTCTTAAGTTTGTTACCCTTCACTGCAGGATTCTCCAGTAGTGCCACTGGGAAAGAGCCCAAGAACCGATGTGCTTTTGAGAGCTGAAAAAGTAGTGTTGGAATGTGGAGGGACTGTCCTTAGACTGGCAGGGCTTTACATATCCTTTTGGATTTCGATATATTGAAACTGAATGACCAAATATTGGAAGGCTCTTTTTTTTTTTCTCTAGAAGATTTGAGCATTATGCTTCTCCTGAACTTTTTATACACAGAGACTAGAGGTGCACATACTTACTGGTTGAGTAAGGAGACAATCGATGCTCGTCCTGATCATATCCTGAATCTCATACACTATGAGGTATATTTGTGATTTTTGCTCACTCCTTTCTTCTGCACAAAGACCATGAACTTGAATAGGTGCTTATGATTGGTCTGCAGATATAATATAAGATATATCATTCTCTGACATTGGCACCGTGCTGCACATAGTCTCTTATCAGGTTCTGTAATGTGATCTGAACAGGATGCAGCATCGCTGGCAGTTGCAATCATGAAGAAGAAAGCCGGTGGTCGGATTTTCTTGGGCTGTGACAACCATCCTTTGTCAAGGTAACACTGCTTTCTTTCTAACTTTGAGATATTTCAGTGATTCGACATTTTCACATGTTTAACCTCGCACATTCTTCTCAGGCAAGAGGTGATGGACCTAATGGCTCAAAGCGGAAAATATGATAAGAAGTTCAAAGGTTTTACGAGTGAGTTTCTACAGACATTGACATGAGGCTGTCTCAAAAACCTTAACCTTCATAGAGTTTGACAATTTTGCCCTTTTTCTTTTTGTAGGCACCAGTGGTCCTTTAGGGAAGAAGCTGAACAACTCACAGACACGAGCGGAAATAGGATGGGAGCCAAAGTACCCAAGCTTTGCTCAATTTTTAGGAGTATCGAAGTAATGTTTACTATTACCGAGATGATTAAGGAGTACGCGAATAGAAGAAACCAATAAAGCTAGATAATTGCTTTATGGAATGCATTTTTTATGTTTGGTTCAAACTTCTATGTATAGTCCGAGAGATCAAACAGCGGAAATGTTCAGAATTCTTCATAAAGCTCCATGGTTCCAGTTCACGAGTTTTGACCTAGCTGTTCCATTATGTGCTCTGAGCACCAAAATATGATATTGTTCCATTGTCAAGGAATCCATTACACCTTATGATCATCGAAGTTTGCTCAATCTATTATAGACAAATGGTTATACGAGAATATCTCCTCGCATCAGAAAAATCCGAAAAAGCTTGATTCTCCCATTTCCATATAAAAATGTAAGCGTCAGAGCAGAACAGCTTTGGAATTGCTTCCAAGCTCTAGAAAAAATTGGGATATCTAAGCAGCTCCATCCGTTTGTTGTTGGGTATCTTGTACAGTTCCTAAATAAAAGCAACCAGATTGTAGCCATTGGTTTACATTTCCCTAGGGAAAAGTAGCAAACATGAAGAATTTGGAAATAGGGTACCTGATTTCTCATAAACGGGTTTTGGAGTCTGTGTTCTTTGATGATTTGTTACTGTCCTCAAGCCTGTACATGACTTCTGCAAAACAAGCCAATGTATTCAATGAAGTTAGATCCAGCAAGTGAATTCATCTCGTCAAATATAACTATGTATAACAATCATTGGAGTGTTAACCAATATTTTTACCTGTCCAGATGGAGTACTCCTCTGCAATGAGATCTTTGATTGTGTGATGTCTAGTTCTGTTGCTTCAACCGTACGATTGTAATCTAGTTCTTGAGAATTTGCGGCATGGAACATGTAACCAATTTCTGATCTAAGGCGATTGTTTCTTTGGGAGTAATAAATTTTGGTAGCCAGAGGAGCGGGAACATCAGCTTGAGCTGAAGAAAAAATTGCAACCACAGACCAAAACATAAGGGAAAATTGTCAGTGATATAGGAACACAACATTAGCAGTCGCAACACTGTACACAAGCCCACAAATTCTGAAATATAAAAGGGAAGTGCATCTTGAGCAGAAAGGAGTCACTGTATACCTTGGTACTGCATATTATTTCCATGAGGATTTTTGTTGTATGGCTGATCAACAACCTTATGATTTTGCTCTTCATTATGTGGAAGTGTATAGCTTGGGAGATTACCAGCTGAACAAAACAGGATGAAATTTTAAGCATATAGAGAACACAAGAAACATGATTAGCCTTGATCTAAAGAAAGCATGCGAGAAACACATTTATATGTAGTCGGAAGTGTGCCCTTTGCAAATTTGGAAAAAGCACCAAATTTTTCCAAGGTTTCTGAAGTGATTCTATCATCTGCATCCATCAAGTCTCGGCTACTACCTTCTGCAAGTTTGTCTAGGTTTTTGTTAAGGGTACTGAAAAGGTCAGCCTACAGTTAAATAGATATCAACATCTTCTGGAGCCGTTAATTAAAAACTATTATAGCAAGCATCAGACGAGAAGACCAAGCAAAAAAGAAAGGATACTAGCACGAACTGAGGGTCCATTTCCCTTCTGTTTCTTTGGAGGTTTTCTGCGTTCAATATTACATTTCAGCTCAATTTTTTCATTCCTTGTATTGCTCAAAACCCCACAAAGATCTACATCAGACAAAAATACAAGTATTTAACTAAGCATCGAGAAACTGGCACGCATATATGACAACAGCTCATCACCTATGGAAGGTGAGCAAGCATACCCGAACCACTAGCTTACAAAACTAAGTTTCAAAGGTATGCAACATCTCAAACTTTACAACTTTCATGAATTGGAGTAGTAAAATAAGCATTTAACACCTGCATGAGTGGCATAGTGACTTGCTTTGACTGGCTTCTTACAAGCATTGCAATATACCTGGGAAGAAGCTGAAAAGAATCAAACATACATATAGAAGGAAAAATTGCACGTAATTCGCCACACTGTGTATTCAATTAAAGATGGTGGAATAACTACTGACAAGAACACAAATCAACAGCAAAACAATCCAAGATACATAAGCTATAACAGAACGGTTAATGTTCATTTGAAGCATTTAGCATAACCTCAAGCAAGATAAATTTGTCTGGGGTATTATTTCACATAACTGTGAAAAGCAAGGTTCTGGCCTCTTCCTTATCATAATGTATGTGTTAACCAATAACTACCGATGGTTGTTAGTTAATTAGCTACGGAGCCTGAAGCTACTTGATATTCTAGTATCTCATAATTACAACTCAATATCTTTAACAGTATTAAGCATTACTCCAGCATTTACTCAAAGAGCATCACAGATTAATAAATTAAAGACAAGATCTTCCAGAAACAAAGGGGGGAACAAGATCACAGAGAAGATCTTATCTGATGAAATAAATTTCTCCCTTATAACAGCAACATGTTACCAAAGAAAATTTTCTCACGTTCCTGGACTTACCAGGTGTAAAGGATCATCCATAGGCTTTCGACCAAATATATGCATATCTGAAATGAGAAAAGTGAAGCCAGGATTAATTCCTTGTTTTGCATCTCAAGTCTCAGTTCATGGTTCCACCTAAATTACTTCCTTAGTATTATCTTGCTTCTTCAGTGGTATACCCGTCAAAGCAAGCAATCCTAATTCGATTTGAAACACTCAAAGAATGCAACGATATATAATCAGCAGTTCAATAAAACTATTGTATTAGAATCTCCCAGATGACAATCTGGTCCTCTGCACTTAACTCAACAAAAATTTACAAGGACCATAATCCTCATATCTTTTATGATATCCCTCCTAACATAGCTTCAGACAGATTAGCAGAAAAAAAAAACAGCAAAAAAACCTTAAACCATCGATGTTGCTAGATCGAAAGGTGAATAAAAGTGAGAAGAAAGCTCACCTTCTTCGTCAAGTAAATTTGGTTCATCTGCCTCAATGATTTCTCTGCGAATGTACCGAGCAAAAATTGTCTGATTTTCAACATCCCCTTGAAAAGAAAAAAAACATAAGACTGGCATAAAGTACAAAAAATGATTTGTAAAACACTAAAGACTACTAAAACATTTAAAAGATGAGGTATAGGATTATGTGAAACTCTTCACTTAAGTTTGAGCAGCATGACAATCTTGTCAGATAATAATTATACAAATGCTTGTACCAAAGTGGTGAAAGAATCACTTTACTTTCACAACCTGCAACATTCTGTGAGATACTTGGGCCTTGGAGAATCCTAGCCATTACTGCCATCCTCCCATTACCAACTGAGCACACCATCTGGATAGTAGTCTACTTCTCTGCTTGTACACTATAAAAGTGGACTCTCCAGACGTTGTAATAACTATCACCTATCTAAGAAAAACACGGTTTTCGCCTACTACAAGAGTCGTCATTGCCATGCTATTGCCTTGGAAACTTTCTGTAAAAAGAATAAATGTAAGAAGTCACAGGCTGATGGTCAATTGTACACAACCAGAGACACAGACTGATGAGCAATATCTATAAGCAGTCAAGACTCAAAAGCATCACTCAAACTAAGAAATTTATAAGAGCTTCGCACAAACAAAAAAACAAAAACGCATCCGAAATCTGCAACGATGTCGCAATGTTCGTATGAATGCAGCAAGATTAAGAAGCACAAAAACATAACCAGATAAAAGAAACAATATTATGAACAAGAGCATACATTGATCTCTACAACTCTCAGAAAACACTATTGAGATATTACCGACGGAAAACACGAAATTGAAAAGAAACTCAAGCAGAGAAGTCGATTTCGAGGCGAAATGTGAGAGAAGGACGGAAAATTAAAAGGCAGGACAACGCGAGGGGAACGTGAGAAAATCAAAAAAATAAACCGGAAATTGAAGGAGACGATGGATATCTGGTTTGATTAAACGCAATTTTGTTCATGTGTGTAGTAGGAGAAACGCAATGTCGCTGTTCATCATCATCATCTTCTTCCTCTGGAGTCGGAGCTGCATGGGGCAAACGCGTCACGGGTTCGGATGCGTTTTGTCTTTTAACCTTTCACTCCTTTTTCTTTTCTCCGAGTTTCAACAGTGGCAGAAAAATTAACCAATTTACTGCTAATTGTGAATTTTGCAAATTGAGCTCCTATCTATACCGAAATTCTGTCTTAAACCCCAAGATATTATTTCGATTTTAAAAGCCCATTTTCTTTTGGCAAAAGCGGCAAAACAACAAACTACAAGAGTTGTGTTGGAATCTTGTAAAAACAGAAAACAACGGAAACAAATGTTTTTTGTCCTTTTTGATATTGGAAATTTAGGTCTTTTGGTTCGTATATAATCTCGTTGTCATACAATTTCATAAGTCTTCTTTGCTAAAGAAAACAAAATGGCATTCTTACTTTGTCAGTTTGAAACCAAATAAAATTTACGATTTCAACAAAATTTATCTCCAAGTTTCGATCTTGAACCCACTACTCGAATCCCTTTTGCACACCAAGATTGATAAAATCGGTTCAGAATCATAATGTCAGTGACATGAATTCTCTTCTTTTGGCTCGAATCTTCCTCACAAAATCGCTATGCCCAACATTGGAAGATTTTCTATTTTTCTATACAAGTTTACTTCTTTTCATACAAATCTAATAATGCACATTCAATAAGCAGTAAATCAAAACGACTATGATTTCTTTTCCTACTAGGCCAGGCATCAGTGAAAATAAAGGCTCGTCTAATTTAAAGATTAAAGCTTGTGTCTTGTTCATTACCAAATTAAAATTTTAGCAAAGAAATAGCCCAAACAAGCAAGGCCTCAAGGTTTGTGCCTAACAAACACATCCATGCCTCCATCTCACCCACATAATTTTATGCTAATATTTTCATTTAACTTTTCTTAACCCATTATTATTCTTGCTGGAGTTGTTGTATAAATAGAGATATTCATTAATTTTCACAAATCCTCTCAAGGTGATACTTGCAACCAATAATCTTATCACATTTGGTTCTTTGCACCAGTTATGGAAGGTTGTAATAGATTACACAATGCAAGTCATTTTATAATTAGCTGATGGGTAGTAACAGCAGACCAGAAATGTGTATCTCCAAATATAATATTCTTAATTTAATTTGGTTATACACACGAAATTGGCCATATTCCGAGATTGCTACTTAAGGTGTATGATATGTGTTAATTAATTGACAGGAATGATTCGACTTCAAAATATTTTTGAGGCTAATGCAAAATTCTTGGTCGGATTCGTAGAAGGCCTAACAATTAGGAACAACAACCAATGACAAGACGTTGCCACCACCTTTTATTTATTAAGCTAATGTCACTGAATCTGTTAAGCTTCTCCATAAATATAAATATTAGGGTTCACACACAATTAATAGTTTTTGCATTATATTATGAGGTTTGGCTCAGTCGACTTGTTTCGTCTTTTTTTTTTCTTAATTAACAAAATTTCCAAAAAATACCAGACGTACTTTTAACCTTCCACTTACACTTAACAAAAAAACTTAACAACTTCAACACTATAAAGAATATTATTATATATTCAATTTGATCCACTAATTCATTAAGGATGTAATTATTGATATAGCAAATGATGTCTAACTGTAATAAAGTAGAGAACATAGAGAGTTTATAGTTGGTGTATAAATTAGTATGGGCATATATATGAGAATGATTAAGTGAAACTGGGAGAAAGTCTTGTGAGTATTTTTAGTGGGTCTACATATTTAAAGAGCAAGCTCTATATGTAGCCGACAACTTTAAATCCATGTCTCAATTTATTTAAGTATTCGTTTCTATGTGTATTTGATTACCACTGGAGAGATCGCCTGCTAGCCGGTGATTACAATTTTCCGCTACATGTATATCTAGATTAAATCCAAAAATATGTTATATATATACACATTACAAAAAAGGTTGTTTGAAAGATAAAAGCTTGTAATGGATCTTGTTGTCATAAAATCTTGTAAAGAAATTAAAATGATATTACAACGAAATTGAAATAAGTTGCAAAACTAAGTTCTATTTGGAAAAAAAAAAAACTAAGTTGTATATATTATGTAGTTCCAAAAACATCTCAAATTTGAAACAAAATTGTTTTGGCATGTTACAATGACCAAATTATAGTTGTGAAATCGTGGGGGTATACATGATCAAACATCCCGTTGCAAATTTATAACGGAAATTTTCCTAAATAATTTGACCATAAATTTTCGAGCTAGAACACCGCCAATCTATTATTAATCTCGAGTTTGATTTCAAATAAAAAGAACTTATCACTGTGATTTAAACCAAAAATATAAGTAAAATAAGTTATGATTACCTCGATCAAAACTAGTATTAAATTAAATTAAAATTGGTTTCAGTGAAACGAAAAATTAACGAATTTGCTGGTTGGCAAGTATTTCAGAAGTCACCAACAATATACAGCCATGCAAGTGTTCTCTATGCTCAACATATGTACAAAAAACAAAATCCAAGAAAAAACCAAACTTTTGTTTCTAGTTTAATAAGAGAAAGAAAGAAAATTAAATGAAAAAGCAAGAATGACTCACTCTCCCGCAAGACCAATATAAAATGGGGGTTTGCATGAAGGAACCAAAATCAAAGCAATCTTAAACTAGCAAGAGTGAGAAAGAAAGAGAAAGAGAGAAAAGTGAAGAATGGTGTTCATCAAGGTTCATCAACTTGCTTTTCTCTTTGGTCTAATGGGTAATTAATTCAATTTATTTTCTATGCTTTTTAAATTTGATCTTTAGAAACCGTAACTAAAATCAACGATAAAAGTGACATATCATATAGAGTATGCATGCATATATAGATAGATAATATTGCTCATTTGCTTATTTATATGAACATATATATACATATTTTTATCAAGAAAAAAAAGATATATACATATATATATATATATATATATATACACACAAACTCGTAATATTCCTTAACATCTAAACCCAAATTAGAAAAGAAGATCATAATACTAAACTTGAGTCGGGTTTTTGTTTTCAGGCAACATTGTGTCTTTCGGGGTATTCTTGTCTCCAGTGTAAGACATGTACATATGAAGTGTCTGATTTCTAGACTCGAAATAGTATTATATTCTAAGTATGTGATTAAACATGGATGTATTAATTATAGGCCAACGTTCTATGGGATATACAAGAAGAAATCATCAAAAGGGTTTCAGTCGATACCGTACATATGTGCACTTGCAAGTGCAACTCTTCTTCTCTACTACGGAATAATGAAGAAACATGCTTATCTCATCATTAGCATTAACACCTTTGGATGTTTCATCGAAATCTCCTACTTGTTTCTCTATATCATTTACGCACCAAGAGAGGCCAAGGTTCCTATATATTTCTATATTTAGTAGGATTATTCGGTTCGATTAGGCTTTATTATTTTAGTTTTTCAATTTATCTGGTTTACAAATTCATAAGTAAGAAAAAAAAAAAGAAAATCTGTTTGGTTTCAGTACGTTTCAGTTTCATGCAGTTTTATCATTTTCAATTGAATTTGATTTGATTCTAAATTAACGATATATTAATAATATAAATATTATTTATGTAATTAATATCTACATAATTAAAATTCTTTATATCATTACTTGATTTGGTTACATTTTAGTTTTGGTATATTGTAAGTATATTTTCCTTTGGTTTTAAATTTAGATATTTGGATTCAATTTAGTTAGGTTTGTTTTATATCTCCACCCCTACTTGCTAGTTCCTATCGTCTTGATTTTTGATCTTCTATCTATAACTAATTAATGTGGAAGTACACGTGGCAGATATTCACGCTGAAGTTGATAGTGATATGCAACATTGGAGCACTTGGTCTCTTGATTCTTCTCGTTGATCTTTTGGTTCCAAAACCAAACCGCGTCTCAACCGTTGGATGGGTTTGTGCTGCTTACAGTCTCGCCGTCTTTGCTTCTCCCTTAAGCGTCATGGTGATTTATCAGCTAATTCCTTCAAACATCATGCCGTTTTTATTGTGATTTGGAAAATGAAAAAACGACGTGTAATGTAATGTGTTAACTGTTGCAGAGGAAGGTTATAAGGACAAAGAGTGTGGAATACATGCCGTTTCTTCTCTCCCTATCTCTCACTCTAAACGCCGTCATGTGGTTCTTTTATGGACTTCTTATCAAGGACAAGTTCATTGCTGTAAATGGATATTAATTAATCAAACTATCTTTTTCACATCATTCATATTTCTTCACTTTTTAATTAATTTACTAATCTCAATCGTTTTCGTGTTTTCAGATGCCAAACATTCTCGGTTTTCTATTCGGTATAGCTCAGATGATACTATACATGATGTACCACGATTCGAAGAAACCGGATTTGCCAAATCTCACATCTACAGAGAACCAACCAACGAATAAAACCAGTCTGAATGAAGTTGCGATCGTGGCCATGGAATTGCCTGGTGCGAGATCAGACAATGTTGAAGGATCGGCAAGGCCTATGGAAATTCCCTAACACAAGCACCGCTTGACGAGCAAACATGGCGAAAATGTATGGGAGACATTTTATCGTATGTTGGAATAATAAACTTTAGATTTCTATGTTTTACCCGGTTTAAGCTGGTCGGACCAAACCAATGTTCTATTGTTTTTTGATCATGACTAAACCTTGATAAATGACAATCTTGGTTCAAACAGTTTCAGTTTGTATCGATGATGATTAGCTAAGCTAAGCTCCATTAAACTATCACTTAAAAATACTTTTTTAACATTTGAAACTTAAAAAATTCAGCCTCCTAGTTATTATTATTTTTATTTTTTGATAACATTGTTTTATATATGGTACACGTGTTGGTGTTGATAACCTGCGAGTGCCGTGATGGTCTGACTAACGCAGCAAGGACAAATAAGCTGGCTGATTGGTCAAGCTTAACGATACCAGATTGAGAGCCCCCGACAAAATTGAATTCGATGTCTACGTAAGCATGGTTGTCTCCTTGTAGTTAATAGGGCAGAACTTTCCCAATTTATACGTGTTCGATTCACGTCGGGTTCAAAACCCCGGTTTAGTTGGATCCTAATTTTTCTTAATGGTTTCTCAAAAAAAAAAAAATTTCCAATTTATAAATTTCGACGTGTTCGCAAGTGCACAAGAAACTGATTTAGTATATTTACATGCGAGAATTATACGACAACTATTAAAACAAAGATTTAGCTGAGCTGTGATAGAGAAGCAAATAAACGTGCGCGCAAGTCTTCTAAAATAAATTATCAACATAATAATTCAATAAAAATCTTGTGATCTCTACAAAAAAAAAAAAAAGAAGACAAACGCCTTACGCTTCTAACATCTATAAATTAAAATATTTCAATCACTTAAGAGATGGTTCCTAACAAATTTAACTTAAGAGTTTGTTTTTCTTTCACTTGAAATTTAGAGATTTATAAGGGAAAAGAAAATTTTAAGATTTCAAAATATGTATGTATCTGTAAGAATGCGAATTCCAGGTACAAGTAAAAATAGATTAAAGTAGCAAATGGCACAAACTCGTCTTACAAAACACAAACAATTAAACAAATGCGAGTTTTGTTTCTTTCTTATTCATAATACACACAACCAATTTTTACCACTCCACCCGCCAATTTTCCTGCATTTACAACATTCAGTTAGAAAGAGGATCATACTAAGCTTTTTTACATAATTTACAACATTCAGTTAGAAAGAGGATCATACTAAGCTTCTTTACATAATTTACAACACTCATCTCTTCTTTACATTAGTAAAATACTGATTTTTATCTGGTTCAAACATATCAGTTAATAATACTCATGGAGTTAATCGAATCATGGTGTCAAATTCATGCCACAACTTGATCGAGACATTAGCCCATTAGAGTTCTAGCTCTGGTTTTGACTAGTGCCATTCCATATTTTTACCTCATAGTCTCTAGTTTGATCCAAGAAAAGCAATTTGTAAACCAAACAAAAAAGGTTAAGAAAAGCTTACAGAAAGGAATGATCTTCCAACGCTGGTTGTCACCTTTGTTCCAGTCCCAGAGGACAATAGTCGTGCCATCACGAACACCACCAGATTTGCTGTCACCGTGATATGCATCAACGTTTAACCTCACATTGTTCACCATCCTTATTGTGCGATATCCGTCGCCCAGATCCTTGCTCTCTGTCCATAGTACAGACTCGTCGAGCTTATCAGGATCATATCGGATTAGATGCACCTGCAACACCCAAAGATATAAAAAAAAATTGGAATAAGAACAGCAGTTTCATAGCTTTGTTCTTCACAAACTCTTATCAGTAGGCATGACAAAATTCAAAGCCGATAGTATTTAGCCAAGTTGGAATGTCGCATTGGGAATAATAACGAAAGTGGATTGACAAACGAAGGAAGAAACGCTTACGGGATGAGTAGCTCCCACAGAATGCTTCATGGCCTCACCAGTGGCCTTGTTTACAAGAGCAAAACAAGGAAAACCCTCTGCATCCTTCACTCGAGTGCTGTACTTCTCATCTTTGTACCAGTGCTGCGCAGTGAAAAAAAAAACTTACAAACAATGATATCAACAAACCATAAAATCTCCTGCTTGAACATGCTCAATCAATGGAAACATCAGGATCATAGCCTATACAACACATGCCTGTTTTTTGTATATGAAGCTAAACATGAACATAACAAGACGATCTGGGAAACTGAACCACAAAACTAATTCTAGGTGTAGCAGAGAACATGATAACTGAAACGTGTTTCTTCGTTCTAAAACATAATTAAAAAAGATTTAATCTTCCAACTCAAGACAATTTCAAAAGCTATGCGTAATTCTAAATTACTCAGATTCTCAGATGAGAGAACAAACTGAGATGCATAGGAATCAAACACATCAATCAGTGGTTTTTTCTGATTATCAGAATCAACAAATCAGCAAGAATTTCAATCGTTACAATGACAAATTCCAAAAAGAAAGCAAAAAAAAAGAGTAGTTGGATCATGGTGAGAGAGATGATATAATACCTGAGCTTCATCAGATGGATCGGATGGGGCGAGGATGACCTTGCCGTCTCTGATGGTCAGATAATAGTTAGGCTCCGCCTTGGAATACACCTTCACCGTTGCCCTTCCGGCGAGTCCGGCGAGATTATCAGGCAGACGGTTCTCATCAGGGCGGTGGTCGAAACCAGAAGTCGTGTGGGGCTGATGTGAGCTATGGTGAGACACGTGCGTGACGCCACCGTGGTCTCCGTGGCTTTCCAGGGTAGAATTAGGCGGCGGGTGGCCACCGTAACGGTGGTGATCCGGTGGGTAGGGTTCATTAGAGGTGTGGTGGCCGACATGGCTCACTTGACCAAATGGAGTCGGCGGAGCTTCGAAATAAGGCTCTGATCGGTAAGGCGCCGGCGCGTGGGGCTCGAATTGAGGTCCCGATCGGTAAGGCGCGGGTGCTGCTGGCGGAGACGGCGCGTAGGGATCGAAATGAGGTTGTGGTTGGTAAAGGCCAGGGGGAGTCGGAGCATCGGCGAAATTGTTGCGAGGCGGTGGTGGGGCAAAGGATTGACGATCTTCTTCTTCGCCGTCGTCGCGTTGGTGGTGGTGGTGTCGGTGGCCGAATGGAGAACCCATGAGCTCTGTGTGTTGACACAAGTTTCCGAGATGATCGGAGGAGGAGAAATTCTCCTGGAGAATGATTAAGCCTCTCTGTGTGTTGTCGCAAAACAGATGGTTTTGGGAGAAGACACTGTTAGTCACGTCTTCTAGATTAGTCCACTCTTCTATGATTTTGTTTCCGACAAAAAATATATTATCAATTTTAAAATGAATTAGGTAATAATTTTTAAATTTAAGTTTATGTAGATTTTATTTTCAAATATAAATTGTTTTCCAACTGATACCGGATTTTATTTGACATATTTTGTTTTTGATACATAACTCACTTGTATTTTGCAGTATTAAGAAAGAAAGATACATATCAATAATAAAATATATGTAGATATTTAAATATTTTTTATTACACCATAAATACATGTAATTTCAGATGTTAGTTTTCAGTTTACTTCAGTAACTCATTTATTAGAACTAACTTTTATATAATAAGACTTTGGAAAAATATTATATACCGTGTTGAGACTTTTTTTTTTTTTTTACAAAGCCAATATAGTTTATATTTAGAAATGCAAATAGAAATTGTGAGTCGTTCGGTACGCTTTCTTTTGGTCCTCAGAGCGACGACGTCATTTCGCCCACGGCTTCACTTGTCAGCTCGAAGTTCTCGCCTGAAATTCACTTCTGCTTCGTCTCCTACAGGCAGATCTCTTACTGGGTAAAGGCGTAAAGCTCTTCCTTCTTCCTCTTTGCTGCTCTATCGCTATTTAGGGTTTTGTTGCGACTCCTGTTTGATTTCGGTTGCATCAACTCTCGTTTGATTTGGTTGCATTTCCTGGAGAAATTCGTCGACTTTTCTCTTTTTGCGGGGAATTTTGCTCCGTTAAAGGTGTCAAATTTTAGGTTGGATAAAATCTGGCCTTAATTTCATGTCTTGTGTTCTCCTTTGCACAAATCATTTGGTTAGAAATAACCTTGTTTCTATCTTACACGTGTATACAGCTTTCGTTTTATTCTCACTTGTAAGATTAATACTTGGATGCTCAGTGATGCAGGGGTTTCTTACATGATGTACAGACTGGTGTAATTTAATTACGATGACATCTTCACATAATATTGAGTTGGAGGCAGCTAAGTTTCTGCACAAGCTCATTCAAGATTCTAAAGATGAACCTGCAAAGCTGGCAAAAAAACTTTATGTGGTTATGTGGCTTAACCTGCTGTATGCTTGATTTGTATTTAAAGTTTGAATCCTGTGCTTTAACTTCATTTATTCTTATCATTACTTCAGATATTGCAGCACATGAAGACCAGCGGAAAGGAACACTCAATGCCGTATCAAGTCATATCAAGGTATTGCTTTCCACTAGTCATTCAGTAATAAAATACTTCTTATGGTGATTAAGAGGTGGTTACATTCTTATGATATCAGGAAGTGGGGTAACATTTTACTGAAAATGCTATGTATCACCGAATGGCATGCTGTAGCCTTTATCTAACTTGAAACTTTGGTGGTTTTCTCATTTCCAAAACCTGTCTCGATTTAATTGCAAAGATTTCATACATGAGCTTTCATAACAGTCGTAACTCTATTGCAATGTGGCATATATTTATAAGGAGTCAAAGCTGCATTTAATGCTTTTGAGAATTATCACTCTTGTTCATGTTTTCACTTTAATTCTTCTGATATTTTATTTCCAAAATTCCAAGGGCCATGGAGACTGTTGTCAATCAACATGGTCTTGACATTGAAGCTTTGAAGTCATCGCGTCTTCCTCACGCTGGTGGTATCCAAATGGAAGATTCTGGATCTGCACACTTGGCTGGTATATCCATTTCTTCTCTTTAGGGTTAGTTTAGAATTTTGTTTATTATGTGGAAATTCTTGTGCTGGTCTTATTCTTTTGTTAAATTTTCTGCCTTCATTTGGAATACAGGGTCTTCCCCAGTCGTTGGAGTTAGCAATGAGTCCAAAGCAAGTCTAGTGGAAAATGAGTTGTCAAAATATGATGCATTCACTTCTGGTAGGCAGCTTGGTGGATCAAACAGTACATCACAAGCCGTTTACCAAGGGTCTGGAACTCGAAGTAATAGGTCCTTTGATCATGAGAGTCCATCCAGCTTGGATTCTAAGTCGGGAAATTCTCAATCTCACGATAGGAGCGAGACAATGAATCAAAGAGATGTCAAGTCAAGTGCAAAGAGAAAGAGGGGTGAATCATCATTTTCGTGGGAGCAAAATATGGATAACTCTCAAATATTTGATACTCATGGGACAGTTGATGATCAGGCTAGAAAAGTAAGCAAAGTGGAAATGCCTGGTAATTCAGGTAGGGATGATTTCTTATAGAATGGAGAAAATCTTTTTAAATCAAGAAATATAAGAAACACAATCTTTTCTGGGTATAATTTCAAAGTTAAGAAACACAGCGTTGTAACCTACTATTCTTTTATTTATGCATGCATGTTAACTGGTTAGTTAATTGTATACCTTTTTTGCTACTAAACCTCAGGTGACATTGAGAATTTGCATGTCGGGTTGTCATCAGATGCATACACGACTCCTCAGGTACTTACTTTTACACTTTATTTTTTTTGTGATCCTCCAGTTTGCATTACACACTATATTCATGACATTTTGCTTATTGAAATCATATTGGTGATCTCCCGACTGAAGATTCTTACTTGTTATGACTTTGCGCTAATCGTAGTCGGTGCACAAAACATTTTTAAGTTAATAAGGAGATGCAGTTGTGCCACCTGATTACTTATTAGCGGAAGCATTTTTCTCTCTTTATAAGCATTTGATCTGTTTTTTTTTTCCCATTATTTTAAATATGAAAAATCTACTTGAATTACCCTTGGTAACTTTTTTTCGAGAAAAGCGCAACTCTGTCAATACCTTGCATTCTGTGAGAGGTTTTGATACTTACATGCATGTAATCTAACCACGTCTTTACTTCTGCCGAAGTAGCATAGTTGGAAATAATGCCCTCTTAATTAATGCGGCGTGTTCATTTCTCTGGCAGGGTGGCTGGCAAAACAGTGAAGTCACAGCAATCAGGCCTCCAGCTCATAGAGATACTGGAAAATCTGTCGCAACAGAGGATTTACTGCCTTCAGGTCCACTTTTTAAAGAGCAACAATTGAAGCAGCTCAGAGCCCAGTGCCTTGTGTTCTTAGCCCTCAGGTAATTTACAGGCTCCTAACCTCTTGTTTAGTCAATTCGGTGCGATTGTTACTCTGAAAAGCTCTGACTGATTTCCTTCTTTTAGAAATGGTTTGATGCCAAAGAAACTGCACATTGATATCGCCCTTGGAAATGTTTTCCCCAAAGATGGTAACTATTTACTTTCCCCTAGGTTATTTGCTTAGCCATTTTCAACATGCTTTCCCTTGGATTGTAATTGACCTGCAATACAGATGGTTTCCGCAGAGATATGTTTGATCAAAAAGGAAGAACACATTCTCTTAGTGAGTCGGGTAGCATTCACGAAGTCTCGGCTCCATCAGCAAGAATGGATAATCCCACCGGAAGATTGGCTGAAATGGACTTCTCATCAAAAGAAACAGAGATGCCACGATTAGAGGACAAAATCTCAAATGCTGTATTTTCTGATGGACAAAAACTTCTGCTGGCATCTAAAATTCCAGACTCTCAGGCGCAAAATCAGGTTTCTGGTAGTCATTCCGAGCTGGCTTCTTCTTCAGGTGGTCTAACCAATCACGCACCATCAGATATGGTGGGCTGGGCCGGGATTATTAACCGTAATGACGTCTCAACTTCTGCCACTCAACTCGACGAATTATATGCTCCAGGTCAGTGGACTACCTTAGATGAGCAAATTGTTGATGATAGGCTCTCTCTTTTGAGTGGAAAACTTTGAATTAATGTGGTTGATAACTTTTCTAACATGGGTGTATGGTACCTTGCAGATCAAGAGGAAGGTAACTTGCAAGCGCCGCCTAAGTACACCATGTCGCAGAAATGGATTATGCATCGACAGAATAAGAGACTTTTGGTTGATCGGAGCTGGGGTCTTAAACAGCAGAAAGCAGACCAGGCAATTGGTGCACGGTTCAATGAGTTGAAGGTCTCTCTATTTTGCCCTTTCGTTCGTCTTACTTTTTCTTGAACAGTTTGTGACTCTTATCTCTTACCAATGATTAATTTTTTTCAGTTTCAACTTTATGCATCATGCTTGCTGTATCCTTTCTTGTGATTGGAGCAGATCAATAGGCATATTTAAATATCTATTTCTGGATTTAGATAGGCGTGGTATTGTGATCGGGTAAATTCTTAACCTTTGGGCTGACCCCAGGATTGACTTTTAATCGAGTTAATGGTTAATTTGTTTTTATCTTAATGAACCTCAACTGTTTTTCTACTTCCATGAAGGGGCACGAATCTGATTTAGTTTATAGAACATGTGAATGTGCTTTTGCTTCTCGCATTCATATTTGTAGTAGCTGCTAGGATTATTTGTTTTGGCCTTGGGGTCATTTTGTTGAAACAATCTTCACATTTGAAGTGAACTGGTTGTACTTGTGTCCATACTCTATTTGGTTCTTTCTATTATTTTTTTTGGATCTAGATTGTACTAATTTACGTATCTTAATCTGCAGGAATCTGTTAATTCCTCTGAGGATATATCTACAAAGACCAAAAGTGTAATAGAACTTAAAAAGCTTCAGCTGTTGAATCTTCAACGGCGTTTGAGGAGGTAACTGTATGTAATTTGGTTTAAAAATGTTATTGTATTTCTCATTGGATGGATGTTTCAGCATCGTTTTATGTCTATTATCCTAATAAGTCGAGCTTACAAGACATACACCTAGCCGTTCTGTTTGTTCTGTTATTGATATGCTAGGGAGAATGCAAATCTTTCTATATCTGTATATATGTGTATATGTTCAACCTGTTATGCCATCTCAGCTGCTAGTTCTTTGTTGATCTGTTGAAGCAGTGAGTTTCTTTACAACTTCTTCAAACCTATTGCAACTGATGTTGAGAATCTGAAGTCATATAAGAAACATAAGCATGGCCGGAGAATTAAGCAGCTTGAGAAGTATGAACAGAAGATGAAGGAAGAGCGACAGAGGAGAATTCGGGAGAGGCAGAAGGAGTTCTTTGGGGAGATAGAAGTTCACAAGTACGTAAAATTTGTTTTTTTTTTTTATATCCTACTTAATTCTTCTCTTTATCCACCTACTTCTGCTTGACCTCTTTTGTGAGCCTAATCGAACATTAATATATTTAATTTTAAGTGTTTTAAAGTTGAAGATCTGATTAAACCTTGCTTTAGGGAAAGGCTAGAGGATTTATTCAAAGCTCGGAGAGAAAGGTGGAAGGGTTTCAATAGATATGTAAAGGAGTTCCACAAAAGAAAGGAACGCTTTCATCGCGAGAAGATTGACAAAATTCAACGGGAGAAGATTAATTTGTTAAAGATTAATGATGTGGAGGGTTATCTTCGTATGGTGCAGGTTTAGTCTCTGAACTAATTTTGGAAGTTTTAGGGTTAAGTTGCTTCTTCTATGCTGTGTAATTAGGTAGATTGGTGAATATATAGGATGCCAAGTCAGATCGAGTAAAGCAACTACTCAAAGAGACAGAGAAGTACCTTCAAAAACTTGGATCTAAGTTAAAGGAGGCAAAATCTTTGACCAGTCGATTTGGGGGTGAGGCAGATGAGACACATATGTCAATCGCTGTTGAGGATGAAACTTCGGTTGAAAATGAAGATGAGAGTGACCAGGCAAAGGCAAGTCATCTTTCCCACGATTTCATTTTCTTTGACCATTCCTCCATCTGCTTCTGATGTGGTTACAATCTTTATGCTACACAGCACTACCTGGAAAGCAATGAAAAATACTACTTGATGGCTCACAGGTAATATTGCTACTTCCTGTAATTACTGTCAAACATCATCCACATGAACTTCTAGTTTCATAGTTTTGTAATTCATATCTGAATTGTCATTTTTTGCCTTCACTTTTTATCCAAAATGGTGGTGATGTTGTTTGTAAAATAGAGTTTTATGGAGAATCTTTCCTCATTCCTCTACTTACAAGAACATTGTTTTTGCAGTATAAAAGAAAATATTAACGAGCAGCCAGCTTCCCTAAAGGGTGGAAAATTAAGAGAGTAAGTGGATCGTACCCACCTTTTTGGCTCCTGTAACTATACATTTGAGCATCTCCTAGTTTTTGGTATGAGTATTTCGTGGAATGCTTACAACTACAAAATCTGACTTCTTAGGTACCAAATGAATGGCCTAAGGTGGCTTCTTTCCCTGTACAACAATCATTTGAATGGCATTCTAGCTGATGAGATGGGTCTCGGGAAAACTGTTCAGGTATTAAATGGCATCCCAGTTGGTACATAGGCGCACATGGTGTATTCGTTTTGAATTGGTTATAAAATGCATTTGTTGCATAGGTTATGATTTTTTGTTTATTTTTTCAGGTTATTTCGCTGATTTGCTATCTGATGGAGACAAAAAATGATAGAGGGCCCTTCTTGGTTGTTGTACCATCCTCTGTGCTTCCTGGCTGGGTGTCAGAAATTAACTTCTGGGCCCCGGCAATTCAGAAAATTGTTTATTGCGGCCCTCCGGAGGAGAGGCGCAAGCTATTCAAGTACTGAGGAGCAAAGTTCTATTACTGTTGTTTTTTTTGTTGTCTCAGATATTAAGGTTCACTATTTTCTTTTTTAATTGCAGGGAGCAAATTGTTCATCAGAAGTTCAATGTCCTTCTGACAACATATGAATATCTAATGAACAAGCACGATAGGCCTAAATTAAGCAAGATCCATTGGCATTACATTATTATCGACGAAGGACATCGCATAAAGAATGCATCTTGCAAGTTAAATGCAGACCTGAAACACTATATTAGCTCCCACCGACTCCTGTTAACTGGGACGCCATTGCAGGTTCATTTTTCATTCCTTCTCATCTTTATTTTGACACACTCTGATTTCACTATTGTTTTGTTGCTATTTTTTTCTGTTGACATTGCTCATCATCTCAGTATTTTTATATCTCATAGAACAATCTGGAAGAATTGTGGGCTCTGCTTAATTTCTTGTTGCCTAATATATTCAACTCGTCAGAAGACTTTTCACAGTGGTTCAACAAACCATTTCAAAGTAATGGAGATAATTCTGCTGAAGAGGTAGCATTGACTGTCTTGTTTATTCAGATAATAAAGGGTATACTATTCTTAAGACATCGTGGTTTCAACTACACGCTTATGATTGCCATCTGACTAGGCGTTGCTATCTGAAGAGGAGAATCTGCTGATCATTAATCGTCTTCACCAAGTTCTTCGACCATTCGTGTTGCGACGGCTGAAACATAAGGTTGATAACATGATAACTCCCCATAGAATAATCTTCCTTGCAACATTTTTCCGTTTTTTACCTTCCTTTTTGTAGACTCCAACCTTGTCGTTCTAGTATCGCTTTCAGTGTGTTAGTGATATGAAAGGATATTGCCATGAAATGTATGCATCTCAATTTTTTTATTTATTTTATATTAATTGTATCAGCTTATTTATTTTGGTAGGTTGAGAATGAACTTCCTGAAAAGATAGAGAGACTTATACGGTGCGAGGCTTCTGCATATCAGAAGCTGTTGATGAAGAGGGTTGAGGATAATCTGGGCTCACTTGGAAACGTGAAGGTGCTGTTTTGTGCTCTGCGTATTGTCAGTTTTGTGATAATCTTGAGTTATCTCTTAGTTACTTTTCTTTTTACAGTCTCGTGCAGTGCACAACTCGGTAATGGAGCTTCGGAATATTTGCAATCATCCCTATCTCAGCCAACTTCATACAGAGGAGGTAATATTATCATTTTCCCGGAAATTATTTATATAAATGCAAAGAATTGCTGGTTAGGGCACTACTAAGGAAAGTGCTGATGAAGGGCCTGCGTGGATCATTTTCTCTAGGTCAATAGCTTAATTCCTGAGCATTTTCTGCCTCCAATAATAAGACTCTGTGGAAAGCTTGAGATGTTGGACCGGCTCTTGCCCAAACTCAAAGCAACAGACCATCGGGTAATGATTTTTCTCTCTCTGTCATGGCAATGGCATAGATTTAATGATTCAGTGTTCAGAAAAGCAATAGCTGATTATTCTAGCTGTATTACGAGATTTCAAGCAATGTCCTAAAGTACCTTCCAATGCCCTCGCCTCTGAAAGATTGTAATATGTATATCACAAGAATTGAATTTATATTTGCTTTGTTTGCATGAGGCATTACTAGTTTCGGGGAGCTGGGTATATTTCAGCTAGTATTTTTCTTTTACTTCGTTGCTTCAACTATACCGAATTCTATAAAGTTTGAAATGCACATTGATGCCATGATTAGTCTGCAGATGCATATAAGTGTGTGTTTAATTTTTTGTTTTGGCATGAATTCCCGCAGGTTCTCTTCTTTTCCACAATGACTAGGCTTCTTGATGTTATGGAGGATTACCTCACTTTCAAGGGATACAAATACCTTAGGTTAGATGGGCACACATCTGGGGGTGATCGTGGCGCTCTTATAGACGGTTTCAACAAGTCGGATTCACCATTTTTCATATTTCTGTTGAGGTAATATATGATATTTCATGGTTAGCTTTCTTTATCTCCAAGCTTTACCAGAAAGATTCATGTTACTTATAGTTACATTTGGAAATTACAAGTTTTAAATGCTATCATTAAACTCCCTGCCGATCATAGTAATGTAGCTGTAATACTCGTAAGTAGCTGTAATACTCGTAAGTATTTGGATGTGATTGCTGAATCTTTCATGGGAATTCAGCATACGGGCTGGTGGAGTGGGAGTTAATCTTCAAGCTGCTGATACTGTAATAATATTTGACACCGACTGGAATCCTCAGGTTAAACATAACTGTCCTTCATGTCAAGTTAAAGTAGAACGCTGTGGACATAAGTTCAGACTTTGAAGAGCATTTAATATATATTTCAGGTTGATCTACAAGCTCAAGCAAGGGCTCACAGGATTGGCCAGAAGCGAGATGTTCTAGTTCTTCGTTTTGAAACGGTTAGTTTATTCTTGTCTGCAAGGAAATCAAACTTCTGAAAATAAATGTGCTTTACATTTTCTTACATTTCATCTTTGTGGCTTCGTAATTTAGTGCAGCTATCTTAAATCTATTGTTGTTTGTCATGACTTAATATGTAGTTTTGAGACATTCTAATTTCTTCTGTGTGTGTTCCCTTTCCACTGATACATAATTCTTCAATTGAACCGACTGAACTGGTTGTCTTTCGTTTTTCTTTATATCCTAAGGTCAATACTGTTGAGGAGCAAGTTAGAGCTTCAGCCGAACATAAACTTGGAGTTGCTAACCAGAGTATAACTGCTGGCTTCTTCGACAATAACACAAGGTGAATCGAGAGACATCCATTTATTGCTTCAAAAGTACTAGCTACCAGCTTTCTAATGAAATCAATTTTGTTGTTTTGTAACAGCGCTGAAGATCGTAAGGAATATTTGGAGTCCCTATTGCGTGAATCAAAGAAAGAGGAAGCTGCTCCAGTGTTGGACGATGATGCCTTAAATGATCTTATAGCCCGAAGGTGGTGCTGTTTTATCTTTTTCTTTCAGAATACCACCTGTGCATATATTTTGATTTTATTTGGTTCCTTAAATTAGGCCCTATGATTATATCTCGATATTTTTTAAAAAAATACTTTCTTGTAGATCTGACATTTCTGTTGTCTTTATAGGGAGGCAGAGATCGATATCTTTGAATCCATAGACAAACAAAGAAAAGAAGATGAGATGGTATGTTTGGTCTTAATAATTTTATTTTTGGTTTATTCTATTAAGGTTTTCTGATGTTCATCTGATCTGCCATGGCCCTGCAGGAAACATGGAAGAGCTTGGTAGAGGGGCCAGGGTCAAAAAGTTTTGCACCTATACCACCTATCCCCTCTCGCCTTGTTACTGAGGATGACTTAAAACTGCTATATGAAGCAATGAAAATAAACAATGTCCCGATGGTTGCAGTAGAATCAAATGTTGGCATGAAGCGGAAGGGTGGTTCGGTAGGAGGCTTCGATACTCAGCAATATGGAAGAGGCAAACGAGCAAGAGAGGTTTGTCGAACAAACTTTTTTTTAACATTCAATTGTCTACACGCTGTGAGACTGCTAGTAGCACCTTAGCTTATTACTCTAAATTGGCACTTCATAGGTTCGATCTTATGAAGAGCAACTGACAGAGGAGGAGTTTGAAAAGATGTGTCAGACTGAGTCAGCTGATTCTCCCAGAGGCAAGGAGGAAGGAAATGAAAAGAGCTTGGCAATTGATACATCAAATATTCTGGCTGTAAACACTGGTGAAAAGAGCTTGGCAAATGCTACATCAAATATTCTAGCTGGAAACAGTGGTGAAAAGAGCTTGGCAAATGATAAAGTAGATATTCTGGCTGGAAATACTGGTGACAAAATGCTCCCCACATCTCCGGCATTAGCACTGACTTCACAATCCGTGGAACCTCTACAGAAATTGCAGCAGCCACTGAAAGAAGTAACAGAACCTGTAAAACGGGGCCGTGGTAGGCCTAAAAGAGCCGATAAAACGTTGAATCATTTACCTGTATCAGTTCCAGGCAGGACACATGCAACAGGGGATGCTAGATCATCTGCAATTATTGGTGATGTTGCTATCCCTAGAGGACAGGATGAAACAGCTTCTCGTTCTAGTTCGGCTCTTCCTCTTACTTCGCCTGATTTATCTGTTCCTCCTGGTTTTCAATCATTTCCAGCCTCCAATTCTGCTCCAATGCCAACGAGAGGTCGGGGCAGGGGAAGAGGCAGGGGACGTGGCACAGGAAGGGGAAGGAGAGTGGAAAGTATGTTGCATGGTACTGACAGTTCCATAGGTACTCAGAGAACTAATGCCCTTGCACCTCTTCCTGGTGAACCCATAGCGTCAAATTTAGTAAATGTTCCCGTCTCTGCAGCTGAGATTAATGCAAAAGTCCCTAAACTTATTGAAGGAAGTACTTCAAATCTTGAGCTAGCGCCTTCCATGCATTCTGATACTACTACTGTGCAGCTCTCTCCTGCTGTCTCCCTACAGGAGAGTAGTCTGCAGTGCATTAAAAACAAACCAGATGTAGCAGCAGATCTAGATGCACCGCCTGGTTTTGGTTCTGGATCTCATGTTCAGTCGCTAAATATATCGGAGGATCCCTTGGGGAAAAAAATAGCTGCTGTAAAAAACAAGCCTGCTATTCCAGATGTGAGAAATAACCAGGGTTCAGGAGTTCTGAAACAGCCAGTTAACTTACCAGGCTCCACTAGCTCTACTACTTTAGGTATATAACTCGCACATCGCTTAATAGTTCACATACATGCATCAGAAGATATTGTTCACGAGAATCTTAACAGCATCAATCTTTTTGGCAGGTCATCCCCCAGGTCAAAATCAGAGAGCTATCTCTTCTGTTTCTGATGTATCTGAAAGTCCTTCAATAGCCTCCATTGAGTCTGGAAGAAACAAGCATCCAGAGGGTCGAACTTATACAGCTTCTGCTACCATGACAACTGCACCTTTAGATGCTAATCGGCCATTGAGTCCCCATCTTGTTTGTTCTACAGTGGAAGGTACAAATATTTGAAGATTTGAAACTTACTTAACTTGCTTTGGATTCTCACTTTTTAACGTTATGCTCTGTCATCTTTGCAGCTCAAGGCGCCAGTGTTCTTCCTCCTCCTGCAACCATGCCTGTCAAGAAGCAAGGTCGGAAGATGCCAAACAGAGGAGAAACTCCTAGACGCCGAGGAAGGAGACATGTTCAACCTTTACCTGCTGCTGATGGCTCTTCTGCACGGAGTACAAGATCAACACAACAAATTGAGGTCAAGGTTGGTGATTCATCAGGCTCCAAAATTATATCAGTGGGAAATAAGTGTGATGATGTTGTCCAAGAACAACCCCAATTCAACCAGTCGGTTGCACACTCTTTTGCCAGTGCAAGTCAGGAAAAAAGAAAAGAAACATCAGGTATTGGTGGTTCTGGAAGGAAACAAACTACTGTTGTGACTGATGTTGCTCGTGTCATGAAAGAGATATTTTCCGAGACTTCCCTGTTAAAACATAAAGTTGGGGAGCCTTCTGGAACAACGGAAACAAATGAGCCTGACAGGAAATCCCCAGAAACGATGACTATGCACACAGTTAAGACCAGCAAGGCAGAGAATATAATCCAACCTGCCGATCATCAAAACTTGGGAGTAGAAACATTTACTTCCAATTTTTCAGTCGAAAAGCAAAAGTCTGGGCCCTCAGTGATGATTGGTGAGATTATCAAAACTCCACCTGACTTTGTGGCTTCTGTTTCTCAGTCTGATGATATAACACCTCAAGGTACTATGCTCATTGGCTCAAAAATTCCTGTGGGTGGAGAGTTGGTTGAGACGAAACTGAAAGTAGCAACATCAACCGATCCAAACTTGGGAATAGTAACATCTGTTTCCAATGTTTCCAAAGAAAATAAAATTTCTGATTCTTCTTTGATGGTCCATGAAATTTTAAAACCTTCACCTGGATTTGAGGCTCCTGTTGATCAGTCTGATGATACTTCAGCTCAAGGCTCTGTCCCCGTTGATTCAAAAAGCCCTGTGGACAAGGATTTGCTTGAGATAAACAAAGAAAGTCATTCACTAGAGTCTCAGGATGATAGTTATCCGCAAAGGTTACCAGCTCCTAATGATGATTTTGCTAAGGCTTCTAATAACAAACGGGCAGGGCTATCTATATCACCTTCAGTTTCTCCTGGAGCAATGAAGATGACTGAAAATATGTTTGGACTGACATCAAAGGATTCCTTGGAAACTGTTCCAATTTTTTCCGTTGACGCTGTTGAAGATTCCAAAATGCCTTCAGCATCCAGCGAACAGGGCTCTCCAAAGAAAACTGAGTCACCTGAAATCCATAAATTTAGTGGTGTTGATTCGGATTGTCGCATAACTCCTACTAATTCCGCTGAAGTTGATGGTGGTAGCAACTTTTCCGGAACTAGTACAGAAGTACCTGAAAAGTTGAATGATTCTGTGACTAAAAGCACTTTGGAGGTGAGTGTTTCCATATCTGAAAAAGTTATAGAAAAAGGGTCTCTGACATCTAATTCTGATGATCTGAAGTGTGTCCTTGATCCTGAGAAAAAGGATGCCGTAGGTGTGACGTGTCAGTGGGGTGATACTGCCAGAAAAATAAACGTGCATTTAAATCCGGCTGGCTCCAGTGATGCTGTTCCTGTAGACCTTACTTTGAATTCTCCTCCTAATATTTCGACTGAGGGTGCTCTTGCGGACCAGGTTGTAATGGAAGGGGCTTCTTCTGGTCTTGAGAATCGTGGATCGTCATGCACGATCAAGGAGAAAAATCAAGTCTCAGATGTTCCTTACCCTGGGTCTGGTGATCCGATTAGATTGGCTGCAGATAAGGATGGGGGTACTGAGTTGTCTGTTGTTGTTGGGGATGCTGAAAATGACCTTGTCAAGATTCCTGGTGTTGAAGCGGATTCGTCTGTGGTACAAGTGTCTTCAGGAGATGTTTTCGCTGTTGATTCCTCTTTGGAAAGTCGCACTGGAAATAAGCCTGTCGAAGAACAATTGTCGCAAGAAGGTAAAACCACACATTACAGTCATGGTGATATGCACCATATGAATATAATACTGGCAGAAGAAATATCATCTTCATCAAGATGTGTTTTACCTGAGTCTGTTGTATCTGGGTCGACAACTGCAGAACCTTTACCGAAAGAACAGCAGGAAACAAATCTATCTTTTGAAGTTGTGGGTAAAAACACCAGCGGTGATAAAAGAGGAACTATCCCCTTGATTCCAGTAGAACAGACGAATGTGCACCCCAAAGTTGGATCTCATGAGCTTCAGACAACTTCTGAGGAATTTCAAGGATCACCCTGGAGAACTGATGAAATTTCACATGTGGATGACAATTCTTTCGATACTAAAATTCAGACTGTTCAAGAAGTAGAGGCAAAAAGTAAAAAGGGTGAGAGTCCGGAGGTTGCAATTCAATCGTCTATGCTGCACACTGATAGTCAAAAGACCCACAGTAGCAATGCGAACTCTATATCACTTGTTCATAAAGATTATGGTAGTCCTCTATCTGAATCTGCTAATACAGAGCAAGATTCTGAAGAATTTGGTTCGATTCAAGATGTTGACAGTTATAAAGTTGGAGGGCAAACTATTACTTCTGACACACAGATGGAGACTGCCGATGACGCCAAACTTCAGGTGGGTTGGTCTGTTGTGACTGAGGAGAAAGATATAAATCTGAAATCCATTATACCCAACGATGATGACGTAAACCGTGCCCCCTCTGAGAAGATGACAGACGGTGAAGGAACTGGGTTACTAGAAAAGCGTGATGTTTCTTGTCCAATGGAAGTGATGGGACATGAAGGATTTGAATCAGAGACAAATACTCATACAGATACAAGTCATGTTGATATGTCAGAAAGTATATCTGATGGTGGAAAAATGAATATCTCATCTGGGCAGGTCCTAGATGTATCACATGATTTAAAAGTGTCTCACCCTTTGCCTCAGGATCAAACAGGTCTTCCCCTGGTTGGTCTAGTAACTGAAAATTTGCAAGAACACGGGGATGAGCCTGCATCACCTCAGGAAGCAGCGAAGAACATCATGGGTTTCCAGTCTGAGGAAAATCAGTCTTCGGGTATCTTGCCAGAAGATGCACCAGGAAAATCAGAGGATGAAAATTGTGAGAAAATGGATATCTCCGGCGGCAGTTTAGGGAAGACGTGTCAGCCTTCATTTTCTATTCAGTCTGAGGATGAGAATGACACAAACTTGTCACAGCCTGCACTGCGTTCAAACTCAGAAATAGTTGAACTAATGGATTCAAGAGCTCAATTGTGCGAAGGATCTGGGGTAGAGATAACCTTTGCTATGCCAGTAAATGAATCAGCTAATCTCCAGCTCATGTCCACCAGTTTGGATGAGCAAAAGAATACTGATGATGTAAGCATTGGACTGGAAGAATCCAAAGATCCTGAAGCTGATGAAGTCGATCATATTTGCAACAGTGATGTCCAGCCGTCTCCCTGTATTTCAGCTGAAGAAAAGAAAACTGGGAATGGTATGCAGCAAGAGGAATGCAAAGATCTTGAAGCCAGCAAAGATGATACTTGTAATAGTGAGACAAGTGCTGCTATGGACGTAGATACACTAGCTGATGTCCAGCCCTCATCGTTTCATATAGGTGAGCAACAGAACATTGAGGATAAAGAACAAGTTGAAACAACTGGATGTGAGATAGCTGATGTCTCGACTACATGTTTGTCAGAACCTCAAGTTCAATTACCTTCCTCTGTAGAGCGAGTGGGAGGGCCAGCTGATGTCCAGCTCTCACCATCTCTTATAGTTGAGCAAAAGACTATTGAGGATAAGGAACAAGTTGAAACTAGTGGATGTGAGATAGCTGATGTCTTGAGTGGATGTTTGCCAGAACTTCAAGCTCGATTACCTTCCTTTGCAGAGCAAGTAGGAGGATCAGCTGATGTCCAGCTCGCACCATCTCTTATAGTTGAGCAAAAGAACATTGAGGATAAAGAACAAGTTGAAACTAGTGGATGTGAGATAACTGATGTCTCGAGTGGATGTTTGCCAGAACTTCAAGCTCAATTACCTTCCTCTGCAGAGCAAGTAGTAGGACCAGCTGATGTCCAGCTCTCACCATCTCTTATAGTTGAGCAAAAGAACATTGAGGATAAAGAACAAGTTGAAACTAGTGGATGTGAGATAGCTGATGTCTCGACTGGATGTTTGCCAGAACTTCAAGCTCAATTACCTTCCTCTGCAGAGCACGTGGGAGGACCAGCTGATGTCCAGCTCTCACCGTCTCTTGTAGTTGAGCAAAAGAACATTGAAGAAAAAGAACAAGATGAAACTGCTGGATGTGAGATAGCTGATGTCTCAACTGGATGTTTGCCAGAACTTCAAGCTCAATTACCTTCCTCTGTAGAGCAAGTAGTAAGACCAGCTGATGTCCAGCTCTCACCATCTCTTATAGTTGAGCAAAAGAACACTGAGGATAAAGAACAAGTTGAAACTAGTGGATGTGAGATAGATGATGTCTCGACTGGATTTTTGTCGGAACCTCAAGTTCAGTTACCTGCCTGTGCAGAGCAAGTGGGAGGACCAGCTGATTTCCAGCTCTCACCGTCTCTTATAGTTGAGCAAAATAACAATCAAGATAAAGAACAAGTTGAAACTGGTGGATGTAAAATAGCTGTTGTCTCGACTGGATGTTTGTCAGAACCTCAAGTTCAATTACCTTCCTCTGCAGAGCAAGTGGGAGGACCAGCTGATGTCCAGCTCTTGCCGTCTCTTGTAGCTGAGCAAAAGAACATTGAAGATAAAG
This sequence comes from Kernera saxatilis, assembly GCA_900406395.1. Classification (NCBI taxonomy): domain Eukaryota; kingdom Viridiplantae; phylum Streptophyta; class Magnoliopsida; order Brassicales; family Brassicaceae; genus Kernera; species Kernera saxatilis. Next base: position 65,906 of record OVAY01000142.1, read on the forward strand.
AACAAGTTGAAACTGCTGGATATGAGACAGCTGATGTCTCGACTGGATGTTTGCCAGAACCTCAAGTTCAATTACCTTCCTCTGCAGAGCACGTGGGAGGACCAGCTGATGTCCAGCTCTCACCGTCTCTTGTAGTTGAGCAAAAGAACATTGAAGAAAAAGAACAAAATGAAACTGCTGGATGTGAGATAGCTGATGTCTCAACTGGATGTTTGTCAGAACCTCAAGTTCAATTACCTTCCTCCGCAGAGCAAGTGGGAGGACCAGCTGATGCCCAGCTGTCATTGTCTCTTGTAGTTGAGCAAAAGAACACTGAGGATAAAGAACAAGTTGAAACTGCTGGATGTGAGATAGCTGATGTCTCGACTGGGTGTTTGTCAAAACCTCAAGTTCATTTTCCTTCCTTTGCAGAGCAAGTGGGAGGTATGCATGTTCATTCATTCAATGGCACATCTTGTAGCATGATAACGTTAGGGGCAAGAAAGAAATCTAAATATATATTTATTTTTAGTAGTGAATACATCTTTCAATTTTTTTGAAGGTACAGACTTTCCTTCGTCTCTCCCAGTGATAGAGGAAGAAAAGGCCGAGAACCCATCGGACAAGAGAAACAGGATTGAGGGTGAAGCCAGTAGTACAGCTGTTTCGGTTCAGCCAGAGGATTTGTCCAGGAATCTAGTTGAAACTGAGGAGCCAACACAGATGGGGGAAGTTGGAAATGCAAGTGACCATTCTGAAGATAATGTGGCCATTGGTGTCGTGAGGGAAAAAGAAGAATCAAAGGATCAACGAGCGCATATGTCTTCAGCAATAAGTTCAGAGGAAGAGAATAAGAAAAGCTTCCCAACGGAGGATCCAACAGTTGGTGGTGTGGAGGAACCTGAACCTAAGTGCTCTATCGCAGATTCTGACACTGAAGGAGATGGAAAGAAATGTGCCGGAAGTAGCGAACCAGCTGACTTGGATTCAGAGGCACCACCAGAGTCAATAGACTCCATCTCTGTTGCTCTTGAAGCAAGTTCTATTCCATCAAATTCCTTGGTCTCCAAAGAGAGCAAACCAGAGGAGTTAAAAGGCGCAGAAGACGTTTAGTATACTTCTCCGATTTACTCTTTGCCCATATATCTATAACATAAGATCCTGGACGGTTGTACTTCCATATGTTAGAATTTCCAATAAACTTATAATTATGTAATAATTTATATATTTTTTGGGGAAATTGAATCCTAGATCTAATGTAAAACCATTAAATTTTTGGATATTAGTCTATGTTATGATCAGATCAACCATAAGACCAAGCGGTTTCCAAATTAGTGAACAAAAATAGTTTGTGTCTAAAAAAATAAAGAAGACTAGACAGAACGAAAAATATAACTTTTAAACTTTTGGATACTAGTCTATGTTATCTTTGTTTTTATCTATTTGACGGTGAATGGTGAATATTGATTTGTAGTTTTCTAATAGTTTGATTTTTGCATGTATATGATTTAGTCCATTGTTCTGAATTTAAGTTTGTCTAAAGAATTTTGTGCATTATGCATAAAATTTTAAAATTTAATTAGATTCCATCAATATAACCAATTCCCAAAATATGTGCACCAACACAATCCAAAATGACTGACCCGATTATATGTGTAGAGAGAGAGTCAACATGACTTAAACTTGTATGTTGAGTCCGACAACGCCGTGTTCAAAGGCAATGAGATACTAGTGTTCCGGACATGGCAAGAGAAGATCGTGCTAAACTACTCTCTGAACCGATACAAAACATTAAGCGCACTGCAAAAAGGTTTGGAAACACATGCACTTATATCACCATCATTTTTCGGTGGTTTTCAAGTTCCCAAAATAATGTATGAACCAAATATTGAATCATTAATCTGAACCATTAACTTTCAAAAACCTAATTCCATTGAATCCCGCCGAAATCTAAAATCGAAACTCAAACTAGCTACAAAATGAAAGTACCTTGGAGATCCATGGAACATTGTTTTCATCCCATCGTCCTTGTACGGTCAACGCACGAGTCTTCTGACTAAAAACAATGTTACCATGGAAGAAGGTTATGAGCGAGAGCGGAAATACGAAAGAGATTATGTTGAAGAAAAAAAAGAATGTGTGCCGTTTTCATGTGTTTGGAACGATGTAAGATCATACACATCTTGCTGTTTGTTGTTTTTATTTTTCTAATATCTTTTGACTTTTCATAAGAAAAAGACACAAAATTTTCAAATATAGGTGGTGATTGTTTGCATAGTTTTTGGTTTTTAGTTTTTAGATTTTATTTTTTAGTTTTTAGTTTTTAGTTTTCAGTTTTTTAGTTTTTTAAATTTTTGATTTTTGATTTTGTTGTAAGTTCTAGTTTTTACAAAAACTTGAATGGTGACTTATTTAGTTTTTGGTTTTTGTCAATATTTTTTTTAATTCTGAATTATTAGATATATTTTATTTTACTTTATCCTTAGTGTTAAATTTTTTTAAAACAAATGTATAAATTTATTAATAAAAAATGCTATTTCTTATAAAAACATAATAAGTAATACCAAAAAATTATCAATAAAAACAAATCCAATTAATTTGAGGATATAATTGTATTTGTGGAAGATCTGTTGTATAATTGTCACCAAAAGTTCCAAAACTAGTTTTCATGCTATTTAAGGGCATTTTTTTATATTGTTCTTTAGGTACTTTTTGTGTATTCCGTGGAAATAATTGATTTTGTTGGTTTCAAATTTCCTTTGGTGAGATTTTTTACTTTAAAGTTTCTAACTTGAGAAGAAAAAATTATATATTTTATTTCCCCTGCAATTATATTATTATACTTTATTTTGTTTGGGTCAAAATTGATAACATTCTATAATTTCGTTCTCTCTCTTAAAAAAAAAAAAAGATTAGTGTATAGCGAATCCCAACAATCAAAACTTAAATGATATGACGCATGCGTTACTGCAATATACGAAATAAGCGTTTGGAGTCATTTGTTGCGCTTTTAGAAGCCAGACGCTATTTCACTTGTCTTCTCAACGTTTTCGCCTCAAATTCACTTCTGCTTCGTCTTCTTGAGGCGGATCGCTGACTGGGTAGAGCATCTCGTTCATCTTCTTTACTGCTGAATCGATTTTTAGGGTTTTGTTATGTCTCTGGTTTGATTTGGGTTGCATTAACTAGAGCAAGTCGCGGTTTTTTTTCTTCTTTTTCCTGCGGGGAATTTAGCTCCATTAGCTGAATTCACGAGCTTCTATGCATTGCGTTGATTAATCCGTTTTCGACTTGAATTTTGAAGCTTTCGAACTCAAATCTCTGTCTAGTATCTTGTGTGTCTTTTATGTGATTCCTTTTTTTTCTTTTAAAACACAATTCAATTGGTTGTAAATACTCTTCTGTGTATCTTCGAGTATTTACAGCTCTCATTTTATCCTCAATTGTATAATCAATCAATACTTGCATGCTCAGTGATGCAGGGATTTCTTATGTGATGTACATACTGGTGTAATTTTATTACGATGACATCTTCACATAATACTGAATTGGAGGTAGCTAAGTTCCTGCACAAGCTCATTCAAGATTCTAAAGATGAACCTGCAGAGCTAGCAACCAAACTTTATGCGGTGTGTGTGGTTTATTCTGGTGTATGCTGCATTGGATTGTACTATATATCCTGCTTTTTTAACTAACATTTATTCTTTTGGTTGCATTAGATATTGCAGCGCATGAAAACTGGCGGGAAGGAACACTCAGAGCCGTATCAAGTCATATCTAGGTATTGTTTTCCGTTATAATCACCAGTTTCTGACTCTCTTCTCCCCAAATCTCTTTTACTGTTTTATGTTAGATTAGTGCAGTTGGCTATACCGATAACCTCTAAAGGAGAATATCATATACATAATTTTTCTTTTGTTCTACCACTTTTGGGTAAGGCATATTGGAGGGCTTTTACAATATCTGTACATAAAAATAGGTGGGTTTATGCTATCGTTGGAAAAATCTTCCTTAATTCGAGAGTTATAAAAGATTCCTTACGTCACTTCATTCTATCTTATATTTCTGTCTCAAAAGACTTGAACTTATTTCATTCACAGCTATTATTCTGGGTCTTTCGGCCTCAAGCTGCCTCTCATGCTTTTGAAAATCACCAGTCTTGTTCCTGTTTTTCATTTTAGTTCTACTAATATGTCTTTTTAAAACTCAAGAGCCATGGACACTCTAGTCAATCAACATGGTCTTGACATTGAAGCTTTGAAGTCATCATGTCTTCCTCACGCTGGTGGTACCCAATCAGAAGATTTTGGGTCTGGGCATTTGGCTGGTATATCCATTTCTTTTCTTATGATTCAGTTTAGAGTTTTGCTTATTATGTGGAAAATTTGGTACGGGTCTTATTGTTTTGTTAAACTCTCTGCATTAATGTGGAATATAGGGTCTTCCCAAGTGGTTGGAGTTGGCAATGAGTGCATAGCAAGTCTAGTTGAAAATGAGATGCCAAAATATGATGCATTCACTTCGCAGCTTGGTGGATCAAACAGTGCATCACAGACCTTTAACCAAGGGTCTGGAACTCAAAGTAATAGATCATTCGATCGTGAAAGTCCTTCTAACTTGGATTCTAAGTCAGGATTTTCCCAATCTCACAATAGGAATGAGACAGTGAATCAAAGAGATGTCAAGTCAAGTGCAAAGAGAAAGAGAGGTGAATCATCACTTTCATGGGAGCAAAATATGGATAACTCTCAAATATTTGATAACCACAAGATTGATGACCAGACTGGAGAAGTAAGCAAAATGGAAACGCCTGGTAATTCAGGTAGGAATATATGCTTCAAAAATGTATATCTTTGAATGGAGCATATCTTTTTAAATCTAGAATATAGGAAACAATACACCCTATTAATTTTTCATGTATGCATGCTAACTGGTTAGTTTAATTGTATATTGTTGCCATTAAACCTCAGGTGACATTGGGAATTTTCCTGTTGAATTGTCATCAGATGCATACACGACTCCACAGGTACAGACCTTGACACTATTAAGTTTCCCCGATCCCTCCAGACAGAATGCATATTATGTGTATAGAATTTTGTTTATGATATCATTTTAAGCTTCCCTGACTCCGTCGGTTTCTAATATTTTGGGACTTTGTGATGCACATAAACAATTTGAAGTATAGATCAGGAGATACGCTTCACATGTTTGCTTATTTTCCGAATTATCTCTCCTTATAAGTATTTTATCTATTTTGTTTCATTTTTGGAAATACGAAGAATCTACATGAATTTCCCTTGATAATTTTTTTCCATGCATCTAAATCCATTTTGTAAAAAGGTGGTTCGATTAACTCTGTCTTCTTTATGAGATTTTGAATCGTGTATGCATTTAATCTGACTCTTTAGTCCTGCTTCATGTCTTTTCCACCTTTAAAAGATACCTTACTGAAAATCATGCCCTCTACATATAGCATGTTATTTTCTATGGCAGTGTGGCTGGCAGAACAGTGAAGTCACTGCAATCAGGCCTGCAGTACATAGAGAACCTGAAAAAAATGTTGCAGTAGAGGGATTACTGCCTTCAGGTTTACCTTTTAAAGAGAAACAGCTGAAGCAGCTCAGAGCCCAGTGCCTTGTGTATTTATCTCTCAGGTATTTTACAGTCTTCTAACCTTTTGTTTAGTCATTTGGCGCCACGATTGTAACTCCGATAATCTCTGGCTGATTTCCTTCTCGTAGAAATGGTTTGATGCCGAAGAAACTGGACATAGAGATCGCTCTTCGAAATAATTTCCCCGAAGATGGTAATATTGGTTCTCGCTTAAGTTACTTTCTTAATTATTTTCTACATGCTTTCCCTTGGTTCATAATTAGCCTGCATTACAGATGGTTTCCTAAGAGAACTGTTTGATCCGAAAAGGAGAACACATACTTCGAATGATTTGGGTAGCATTCCTGATGTCTCGGCACCGATGTCAAGAATGGACAATCCCACCGGAAGATTGGATAACATGGACTTCTCATCCAAAGAAACTGAGAGATCACGATTAGGTTACAAAAGTTTTCCAAGTACTGTATTTTCTGATGATCAAAAGCTTCTTCTAGCGCCTAAACACACACCATCAGAGATAGTGGGGTGGGCTGGAATAATCAAAAGTAATGACCTCTCAACTTCTGCTGTTAAACTCAACGATTTTCATGCTTCGGGTTAGTGGACTATTTTAGATAATTTTGATGATGGGTAGTTCCTTTTTAGAGTGGAGGGTTGTAAATTAATGTGGTTGATAACTCTTCAAACATGGATATATGGCTCCTAGCAGATCAAGAGGAAGGTAATGTGCACCCACCGCCTAGGTACACCATGTCACAGAAATGGATTATGGGTCGTCAGAATAAGAGACGATTGGTTGATCGTAGTTGGGCTCTTAAACAGCAGAAAGCCAACCAGGCAATCGGTGCACGATTCAATGAGTTAAAGGTCTTTCTCTAGCCCCCTCTTTCTTCTTACTTAACAGTTGGTGATACCTGTTGTTTTTTCACAAGTGATTGCTTTTTACCAGCTGTCAACCTTTTGCATTATACTATTGCTTCTTAATGTGGTGGTTCTTGCTTTTCTATGTTTTTGATATTGTAATTGGAACATATCAATGATGATAGTTAAGTATCTGATTCTGGATATAGATGTGCCTCACATTGTAAATTTTTTAGCTTTTTCATCTTGAGCTCTACTCGCTAGAACCTGTTGGACTGATCCCGGGAAGCATTTTCAGTTCAGCTAATATGTTAAATCTGATCACAGTGAGATGAAATAATTTTAAGTTGTATGAGGCAAGCATGATGACATTTCTTGTTTATTCGTCTTCTATTAAGGGACATTGATTTGCTTCAGTTTACACAATCCGTAAAAAAGTCTGTCAGGTTCTGCTTTTTGCTTTTTCATATTTTATGTAACTGCGGGATTATCTGTTTAGGCCTTGGGGTAATTTTTTTTGAAATGACCTTCACATTTGACGTAGTATTGAAGAACTAGTTGTACTTCACATTCGAAGTAATACTGAGGATTTAGTTGTACTTGTGTCCATACTTTTTTTTGGTTCTCACTATTATTTATTCTGGATATGAATGATGCTAATTCCCGCCTCCTAATCTGTAGGAATCTGTGAGTTTGTCAGAGGATATATCTGCAAAGACCAAGAGTGTAATAGAGCTAAAAAAGCTTCAGCTATTAAATCTTCAATGGCATCTGAGGAGGTAAGTGTATTTATTTGCTTAAAAAATATTAGTACATGTGTGTATGTACTATGAAAGATGCAAACTTTTTTTTATCTGTAAATATGTGTGAATACATATTCAACCTGCTGTTTCAGCTCTCAGCTGCTAGTGTTATGTTGATTTTTTGAAGCAGTGAGTTTCTTTACAACTTCTTAAAACCTATTGCACCTGATGTTGAGCATCTAAAGTCATATAAGAAACATAAGCATGGACGGAGAATTAAGCAGCTTGAGAAGTATGAGCAGAAGATGAAGGAAGAACGACAGAGGAGATTTCGTGAGAGGCAGAAGGAGTTCTTTGGGGGGTTAGAAGCTCACAAGTGTGTGCAATTAGTTTTCTGACCTAAGCCATTCTTCTTTTTATCCACCTAATTTTGGATGCTCTCTATTTAGGAAATCAAATCGTAGCAGATATATTTAAACTATTTTGTACTGAAATTCTTGTTTGAAACCTTGCTGCAGGGAAAAACTAGAGGATTTTTTCAAAGTTAGGAGAGAAAGGTCGAAGGGTTTCAATAGGTATGTGAAGGAATTCCACAAAAGAAAGGAACGGCTTCATCGTGAGAAGATTGACAAAATTCAACGTGAGAAGATTAATTTGTTAAAAGTTAATGATGTGGAGGGTTACCTCCGAATGGTGAAGGTTTGGTCTCTGAACTGAGTTTAGAAGTTTTAGGTTTATATTGCTTCTTCCATGCTGCTGTGTAATTAGGAATGCTGGTGAATATGTAGGATGTCAAGTCAGATCGAGTGACGCAACTACTCAAAGAGACTGAGAAGTACCTTCAGAAACTTGGATCCAAGTTAAAGGAGGCAAAATCTTTGACCAGTCGATTTGAGAATGGGGCAGATGAGACACGTATGTCAAATGCCGCAGAGGCTGAAACTTCGATTGAAAATGAAGATGAGAGTGACCAAGCAAAGGCAAGTTTTCCTTCTCAAGAATTCCTTTTTTTGTGTGTGCTTTCGTCCATCTGTTCCTCATGGTCACAAAATCTGTTATGCAGCACTTCCTGGAAAGCAACGAAAAATACTACTTGATGGCTCACAGGTAATATTACCGCATCCTATAATTACTTTCTAAGCATCACCCAAAGTGGCATTCTAACCTGTTTACTCTCTGATTCGTCTGTGAATTGTCATCTTTCTTGCCTCTTGATTTCTGTCCAAAAGGTGGTTATGTTGTTTGTAAATAAGATCTTATGTGGATATCTTTCCTCATTCATCTATTCACCATAAATTATGTTGCAGTATTAAAGAAAATATTAACGAGCAGCCAACATGCCTAAAGGGTGGAAAATTAAGAGAGTAAGTGTACCATACCTGCCTTATCGTACATTTGAGAACCTCCTAGTTTTTGGTAAGAATTTTGCGTGGGACGTTTACAACTCTAATACCTGACATTTTAGGTACCAAATGAATGGCCTAAGGTGGCTAGTTTCACTGTACAACAATCACTTAAATGGCATTCTAGCTGATGAGATGGGTCTTGGGAAAACTGTTCAGGTATTGAATGCCACCCCATTAGGGATATCGGCGCACATGTTAGATCTGCTTATAAGATGCATTTGTTTTCCATAAGCTGTAAGTTTTTTTTCATTTTTGTAGGTTATTTCTTTGATTTGTTATCTGATGGAGACAAAAAGTGATAAAGGTCCCTTTTTGGTTGTTGTACCATCCTCGGTTCTGCCTGGTTGGCAGTCAGAAATTAACTTTTGGGCCCCTGCAATTCATAAAATTGTTTACTGTGGGTCTCCTGAGGAAAGGCGCAAACTATTCAAGTACAGAGGGAAAAGCTCTATTTTTTTGTTCTTTATGTCTCAGATGTGAAGGTTCACTTTCTCCTTTTTCATTGTAGGGAACAAATTGTTCATCAGAAGTTCAATGTTCTTCTGACAACATATGAATATCTAATGAACAAGCATGATAGACCTAAATTAAGCAAGATTCACTGGCATTATATTATTATTGACGAAGGACATCGCATAAAGAATGCATCCTGCAAGTTAAATGCAGAATTGAAACACTACGTTAGCTCCCACCGACTTCTGTTAACAGGGACCCCATTGCAGGTACAATTTCTTTCCTTCTCCTTCTCTTCTCATCTTGATATCGACGCATACTCTTTATTTCACAATCATGTTTGTTGCTATTTTCTGCTGTCGACATTACAACCATCTCAGTATTTACATCTCTTAATAGAACAATCTGGAAGAATTGTGGGCTTTGCTTAATTTCTTGCTGCCTAATATATTCAACTCGTCGGAAGACTTTTCACAGTGGTTCAACAAACCATTTCAAAGTAATGGAGATAATTCTGCTGAAGAGGTAGCATTGATTATGTTTGATAGTAAAATACTAACTAGTATACTAATAGTAAGACATCATGGTTTTAACTACGCCCTTATGGTTGCCATCTGACTAGGCGTTGCTATCAGAAGAGGAGAATCTGCTGATCATCAATCGACTTCACCAAGTTCTTCGACCATTTGTGCTGCGGCGGCTGAAACATAAGGTTCATAACATAATATCTCCTCATAGAATAATATTCTATGTAACATTTTTCCTTTTTGTAGACTCCAACCTTGTCGCTCTAGTATTGGTTTCTATATGTTAGTGATGTGGAGTGATATTTTCCAGTGCATTTACCTCAGTTATTTTCTCTTAAGTTTTATATAACATTTTGGTAACTGTGTCAACTAATTTATTTTGGTAGGTTGAGAATGAGCTTCCTGAAAAGATAGAGAGATTGATACGCTGTGAGGCATCTGCTTATCAGAAGCTGTTGATGAAGAGGGTTGAGGATAATCTGGGCTCGATTGGAAATGCGAAGGTGTTGTTTTATGCTCTAGGTGTTGGCAGTGTTGTGATAATGTTGAGTTATTTCTTAGTTAATTTTTTTGTTTACAGTCTCGTGCAGTGCACAACTCCGTTATGGAGCTTCGCAATATATGCAATCATCCATATCTCAGCCAACTGCATGCAGAGGAGGTAGTCATTTTTATTTTCTCTGGAATTATTTATGTAAATTTAAAGAATCTGATTAGTTCAGTATGGAAAAGCCTGATGAATATGATATCTTTTTGCTTAGGTCGATAACATAATTCCTAAGCATTTTCTGCCCCCAATTGTAAGACTGTGTGGGAAGCTTGAAATGTTAGACCGGCTTTTGCCCAAGCTCAAAGCAACAGACCATCGGGTAATAGTTTCTCTTTCTCTCTCATCAGATAACTTTGTTGCATATTACCCTAATTTGATGCAGAAGCTTATAAATGGTTGTTATTTTCCTTTTTTTGGCATGCATGGATTCCCGCAGGTTCTTTTCTTTTCTACAATGACTAGGCTTCTTGACGTTATGGAGGAATACCTCACCTTCAAGGGGTACAAATACCTTAGGCTGGACGGGCAGACATCTGGGGGTGATCGTGGTGCTCTTATTGACGGTTTCAACAAGTCGGATTCCCCATTTTTCATATTTCTGTTGAGGTGATGCATCATATTTCATTGGCCTGGCTTTCTGTAGCTGTAATCTCTGTCTGGATGATTTGCTCTTAATATCTTTAGTTATATTTGGAAATACTACGAGTTGTAAACATTTTGGCGTTCAGTATATGTATTTGTATGTGATTGCTGAATCTTTCGTAAAAATTCAGCATACGGGCTGGTGGAGTAGGAGTTAATCTTCAAGCCGCTGATACTGTTATATTATTCGACACAGACTGGAATCCTCAGGTTAGACAAAACATTCCCTAGACAAAACATTCCCTAATATCAAATTATAGTTGAATGCTGTGGATATCAGGTCGGACTTGAAGGAGCTTTTGTTATATATTTCAGGTTGATCTGCAAGCTCAAGCAAGGGCCCACAGGATTGGCCAGAAAAAAGATGTGCTTGTTCTTCGTTTTGAAACGGTTAGTTTGTTATTTCTTGTGTTCAAGGAATTCAAACGTCTGAAAAGATGTGTTTATTTGTGAATGGTTGTAACTTGTACCCTAGTGTTTAGTTTCATCATTGGCTCCTTAATGTAGTGCTGCAGTCCTAAATCCATGATTGTTCAACATCACTTATGGGACGATTACAACAGTGCAGAACCCTTAGGAAATACTAATTGTTACTCGGATTGTTCCTTTTCAACCAACATGTAGTTATTTTATTAATCTGTCTGAACTGTTTGTTTGTCTTTCGTCCTTACTTGTATTCTTAGGTCAATTCTGTTGAGGAGCAAGTCAGAGCTTCAGCTGAACACAAACTCGGAGTTGCTAACCAGAGTATAACTGCTGGCTTCTTTGACAATAACACGAGGTGAATCAAGAGACATCCTTTTTATTCTTCAACAAGTTTTAACTACGAACTCTGTAAAATTGACTGTTACTTTGTAAAAGTGCCGAAGATCGTAAGGAATATTTGGAATCCCTTCTGCGTGAGTCAAAGAAAGAGGAGGATGCTCCAGTGTTGGGAGATGATGCCTTGAATGATCTTATAGCTCGAAGGTGGTGGTGTTTATTGTATCATTTTCTTTCAGAATCTTTTACTTGTGCCCATATTTTAATTTTATGACAGCTATGCCTACATGGTTTTAAATTATCATGATAGTTTAGTCCCTTAGCTTGTGCACTGTGATAATCTAGCTATTCTATGAAACTTACTGCAAATAGGTTTGTACAAAGTATTTTTTTACTTTCTAACTATAAAGTAGCTATCTGCCATCGTATCTACACAAATATTGTTTTTATTTGCATATCATCTACTTGATTTTTTTAATGTGTTCTGTTTTGAATGATAGCTTGACTTTCATTCTTATTCTTAGGTGAAAGCCTTTTTACATTTCCATGCATCTCGAGTTTTCTTTAACTTTCTTGCAGATCTGACATTATTGTTGTCTTACTAGGGAGTCGGAGATTGATATCTTTGAGTCCATCGACAAACAACGGAAAGAAAATGAGATGGTATGGTTATAACTTTATTTTTGGGTTATTTTGCTTTATGATGTTAATCTGAACAGCTATTGCCCTGCAGGAAACATGGAACACCTTGGTACAGGGACCAAGGTCAAATAGTTTTTCCGATATACCACCTATACCCCCTCGGCTTGTTACTGAAGATGATTTAAAACTACTATATGAAACAATGAAATTAAATGATGTCCCAATGGTTGCAAAAGAATCAAATGTTGGCTTGAAGCGAAAAGGTGGTTCAATAGGAGGCTTCGATAGTCACCAATATGGAAGAGGGAAACGAGCAAGAGAGGTTTGCCGAGTTTTCTCTTCATAATATATTCACATTTATTACTTTACTATGATCATGCAGGTAGCATTTTTGCTTATTACTTTAGAATGACAAATATTGCAACTTTGTTAGGTTCTATCTTATGAAGAGAACTTGACAGAGGAGGATTTTGAGAAGATGTGTCAGACTGACTCACCTGATTCTCCCCGAGGCAAGGGAGAAGGAAACAAAAGGAGCTTGGCGAATGATACATCAAATCCTATGGCTGAAAATACTGGTGACAGACTACTCCCTACACCTCCGACACCGGCAATGACTTTACAGCCAATGGAACCTTTAATGCCACTACAACAGCCACTGAAAGAAGAAACACAACCTATCAAACGTGGCCGTGGTAGGCCGAGAAGAACTGATAAACCTTCGACTCCGGTAACATTATCAGTTCCAGGACGGGCACGGGCAACAGGGAATGCTAGATCATCGGCAGTAACTGGTCCTGATTTTACTACTCAGGATAGAAAGCTGGAAGTGGCTTCTCATCCTAGTTCGTCTCTTCCCCTGACATCGCCTGATTTATCTGCCCCTCCTGGTTTTCAATTATTGCAAGCTTCCACTTCTGCTCCTATGCCAATAAGAGGTCGAGGTAGGGGAAGAAGCAGGGGGCGAGGAAGAGGAAGGGGAAGGAGAGTTGAAGGTGTATTGCATGGTTCCATCAGTTCTATTAGCACTCAGAGAACCGAAGCCGCCGCATCTCTTGCAAGCGATCCAGAAGCCACAAACTTAGTTACTCGTCTTTGTTTTGCATCTGAGATTGTTGCAGGGAATAAAGGATTAACACCACAAATAGAGGTCAAAGTTGGTAATTCATCAGGCACCAAAGCTATAACGTCTGGAAATAAGTATGATGCTGTTGCCAAAGAACAACCCCATTCCACCCAGTCAGTTGAACTGGATATACACTCTTCTGGCAGTATAAGTCAGGAAAGTAGCGGAGAAACCTCTGGTATTGGTGGTTCTGCAAGGAAACAAACTGCTGATGTAACTGATGTTGCTCGTGTCATGAAAGAGATCTTTTCAGAGACTTCCCTATTAAAACATAAATCTGGAGAGCCTTCTGCAACAACGAGAACTAATGTGCCTGACACACGATCCCCAGGTAAAAGAAATTTGCACACGGTTGAGACCCACGAGGCGGGGAATGAAATCCAATCTGCCAAGCGAATGGCAGAGGCATCTTCTGGTCTTAAGAATCCAGAAGCTCCATATAACCCGAGCGAAAGGGAAAAACTGGTTTCAGATGTTCCTCATCCTGTTTCTGGTGATATCTCAACTTCAGGATTAGTTGCAAACAAGGATGGTGACATTGTGTTGTCTGTGGTTGCTGCCGAGAATGACCTTGTCAAGATTCCTGGTGGTGAAGTAGATTCTTCTGTGATACAACTCTCTCTGAGAAATGTTATTGCTGCTGTTTCTTCTTTGGAAAATTGCACTGCAGATCAGGTTGTGGAAGAACAAGATCCTGAAGTTTCTGTTTCGATTCAAGGTGTTGACAACTATAAAGTTGGTGACGAAACTAGTAATGCTGACACAGAGATGGAGGATGCCGATGATGCCAAACTTCTAGTGTGTGGTTCAGTTGAGAGTGTGGAGAAAGAGAAAGGTCTTCAATCTAGTATGCCCAATGATGATGCCGTTAGCCATGGCCCTTTTGAGAAGGTTAAAGATGGTGAAGGAAATAGTTTACATGTTGTTTCATGTCCAATGAAAGTGATGGGACATAAAGGATTTGAATCAGAGACACGTGCTCATACAGATACAAGTGACGTTGATAGGGGAGATGCAATGTCAGAAAGTATGTCTAATGCCGGAAGAATGAATAACTCATCGGGGCAAGTCCCAGATGTATCACATGATTTAAAAGTGTCTCACTCTTTGTCACAGGATCAAACAGGCATTCCCCTAATTGGTGGGATAGTCCCTGAAAATTTGCAAGAGAATGTGGATATGCCTGCATCACCTCACGGAGCAGCACCTAACATTGTGGTTTCCCAGTATGAGGAAATTCAGTCTCCAAGTATCTTGCCGGACGATGTGCCAGGAAAATCAGACGATGAAAATTGTAAGCCAATGGATACCATGCTGAACAGTACCTGTACTGCTGCCGGCAACATGTCAGGTAAGACGTGTCAGCCTTCATCTTCTATCCAGTCTGAGGATGAGGACGAAAATAGCTTATCAGAGGGTAAACGGTGTTCAAACTCAAAAATAGTTGAACAAAGGGATCCAAGTTCTCAATTCTGCAAAGGGTCTGTGGAATCTGGGATAGAAATAAGCGCTAATATTCAACCCATGCCATCCATTTTGCTTGAGCAAAGGGATACTGAAGCATCAAAAGATCCTGACGCTGGTAAAGCCGATCATATTAGCAACACTGAGATAAGTGCTGATGCGTCTTTACACAACGTAGCTGATATCCAGCCCTCATTATCGCTTACAGTTGTGCAAAAGAACAATGAGGATCAAGATCAAGTTGGATTACTCGATCTCTCTACTGTATGTTTGTCAGAACCGCAAGTTCTATTACCTTCATCCTCAGAGCCAGTGGGAGGTATGGACGTTCACTTAAGGGCAAGCAAATCAAAAATTGTTGCTGAAGGTACAGAATTCCCTTCATCTCTCCCAATGACGGAGGAAGAAAATGCCGAGAACCGATCGGACAAGAGAAACATGCTTGATGGTGAAGCCATCCGTGCAACCGTTTCTGTTCAGCCAGAGTATTTGTCCCAGAATTTAGCTGCAACTGTGGAGCCCACACAGGTGGAAAAAATGAGTAATTCAAGTGACTATTCTGAAGATAATGTGGCAACTTGTAGCTTGGTGGGTCAACCAGATCATTTGTCCTCAGCGCTGAGTTCAGAAGAAGAGAATAAAAAGAACTTCCCAACTGAGGAATCTGGACTGGCGAGTTGCATAAAGCAACCACAAGAGTCAAAGATGCCTCAGGCTAGATCAGACCACAGAGAATGTGAAACCAGAGACAGAGACGATTTTATTCAGCACGCTGATGATTCATCTGTGGATACTGTTGCTGCTCTCCATCCAGCACCAATGGAGAAAGAGAGGTCAAAGGAAAATGCAACTTTAGGGAGTTTAGAGGAACCAGAACAAAAGAGCTCTATTTCAGGATTGGGAGCACCCGAGTCAGGAAATTTTGTTGGAGAGAGTTCTATTCTGTCGAATTCCTTGGCCACCGAAGAGAGCAGAGCAAAGGAGTCGAAAGGCAATGAAGATGTTTAGTTTATTTCATCTGCATTTTGTCGAAGTAATATCTTATGTCAGAACTTCAACCATCTTTTTTTTCATTTTTGTCGAAGGTAAAGTAGTGTAAAGACTAATCGAATGATAGCCGTAGACAGAGGCAATTGTGTCAACTAATAATATAGTTTTTATGTATGTTAATATGGCATATCAACAACCCCTATATGTGCCAACTTAATTTTATTGCCTCCAACTTGACTATATGTGAGCAAAAATTTGTTTGTCCCGAAATTTCTGTTTGTGGATCCTCCTTTGGGAATATTAATAGGGATTTTCATATCATCTTATTATTTTATAAACGTTAGTTTTCGGCTGTCGGCTGTTTAACATACTTTTTGTAGTAAAACAAGCTTAGATGAGGTATTGAATGTTATTCATCTTAGTGAACTACGATTTGCTTTATTAGTAACCAGGACGACTAAGAGTACATAAGAGGGTATCCATGTAATAGGAAGGCAAGAATTCAGAGAGAAGTCTTTTGGACCTCAAATGATATTGTTCACAACTTGGTGACGCAAAGGATTCTAATATTTTTGTTGCAAGGAAGCGTGCATAGCCATTATTCGGTTCCACCACTCACCTTGTATTTAGACATTGAAGAGAAAAAAAAAAGACTTGTAATTTGAGTTGATATATAACAAAGGGCTCGTTCCGATTCCAAGCTATTGCAAGGTAGACCGATTTTAGGACTCATAACCACTGAAAAATAAACTTTTTACAAAATATGGATAAAGTTTCAGAGGACAATGCAAGTAGAAACACAAAAAGTTCCTGAATTAATAATGTAAATTAGTCCTGGAGACAGCAGTGAAATCTATAATATCTGCATTATATATGGTTGTTCACGTTATGGTTCAACTAATGAAGAAGCTAAATGATTATTTGCGGGAATTATATATTTCTGTAATGCTGTTGACTTGTAACTTAATAATTAATCCTTCATTCTCACAACACATGCAGTGAACTTTGCTTGGCCACCCAGATATATAATTATTTCAATAATTATTCCATTCCTTAAAAAAATTCAACGGGCATATGGAGTATTGAGCCTCAGTTTCACTATAAAGCAACCCTGCCTAGTGCATTCCTTAAATACAAGAACAAATACTTCAAAGCAAACATCAAAATCTAGAGTCAAGTCATGGCTAAGAATCAGCAGATTGTAGCGATTAGGTCTTTACTTCCGCTTGTTTTGTTTTTGGCTGTCTTACTTTGTGTTGATGGTAAGAGATTCAGTCATAATAATGGTCATAAGATGAGAAGAGGAAGATGGGAGGGTAAGCTGAAGATGAAATTCTATCACAAGACCTGTCCTCAAGCCGAGGATATCGTGAGAGAGATTGTGTCAGAAAAAGTCAAAGCAAACCCTAGCTTGGCTCCCAAGTTATTGAGGGTTCATTACCATGACTGCTTTGTTAGGGTAAGATCTATGATTATAATTCTGAACGGATCGAATATATTGCTTTAAAACGTTTATTTTTCATTTCCTGAACATCTTTATAGTAAGGATAAGTCTAATGTGGATCATTGATGACATTCAGGGGTGCGATGCATCGCTGCTTTTAGATACGGTTGCTGGAAAAGCAGCGTCGGAGAAGGAAGCGAGACCTAATCTCTCGCTTTCCAGGTTTGAAATCATCGATGAGATCAAGTCCGTTCTCGAAAAACAATGCCCCAAAACCGTCTCATGCGCGGACATTCTCACCCTAGCTGCCCGAGATGCCGTCTCGTACCAAGTAATATAAACAAACTCGTCTAAACATATTTCATCATTAGAAAATATAGTTTTACTAATCAACCATGATAGTTCAGTGGTTAAAAAAAACACCGTGCTGATCAGAATCAATAATCGATTCTCAATGAGTCGATTCTTGATTTTAATAGGATTTAGGGTTAGTTTAGATATCGGTATATGATTTACCTGGTTTTTAAATAAGAAAACTTTATGAATTTATGAATATTTGGGAAATGATAAATCCGGAATTTGATGTTCTAGTTTGGATGGCCGCTATGGAACGTCTTTACGGGACGTGTTGATGGAAGAGTTTCATTGGCGACGGAGGCCGTCAGAGACTTACCGTCCGCTGGGGCAAACTTCACCTCTCTACAGAAACTTTTTGCTGAGAGCGATTTGGACGTCGTTGACCTCGTGGCTTTATCAGGTTTAATACCATATATTCATTTTCTATTTCATTATCTTTGTAATCATATATACATATACACAATATACGTTATTGATACCAAGTAAATTCAAAACAAACTTATGAAATAGGGAAATAAGAAAATCGCGGGAATATCAGACCACGTGCATATCCATGTTAGGAAGTGTATGGGATGCTACAAATTTAATTCTTCCAATCTTCAAGAAATAGTATAATATCGTACACGCTATAAAAAAAAAGATATATATATATATAATTTGAAAATCAAATATTTGAGGAGAATCTTGAAGAGGCGTCGCACGTGATAATTCAACAATATTCAATTAATTTGCTTAGAAATCATCTGATATTTCTCATCTAATTTACTCATTGATTGCTGCCAAAAAAAAAAAAAAACTAATTTTGTAAGCTAACCTTGTCCACTTAACATTTTATGTCTGCTAAATGCAAACAACTTTGTAAAGAGAAAATTATAGAATCATATCATCCGCTGAGAAACCTTTTGATATATATAGCCACTAAATCGAAATTTTTCGACACAGGAGCACACACCATAGGAACAGCACGTTGTCGTGTGTTTGGTCGGAGGCTCTTCAACTTCACCGGAAAAGGGGACACAGATCCTTCCCTGAACTCTAGCTACGCCTCTCTCCTCAAATCCAAATGCTCCGACAAATCTCTAAGACTCAACTCTTCCGCAGTGGTCGGAATGGACCCCACAGGACCTCTCTCCTTTGACAGTGGCTACTTCGTCTCCCTCCTCAAACACAAAGGACTCTTCACCTCCGACGCCGCCTTGTTGACTGATCCCTCCGCCGCATCCATTGCTAGTGTTCTCCAAGACTCCAACAGTTTTCTTGATCAGTTTGGTCGGTCTATGATCAAGATGAGTTCCATCAAAGTCCTTACACTTGGAGATGAAGGTGGTGAGATTCGCAGAAATTGTAGCGTCGTCAACTAATACAAATCATTTTCTGCCCAATTCGTACCGTAATTTAATCATCATGTAATCATCTTTTGAGATTTGTTTTTCTTAATTGTTTTACAGTATTGTAATTTTGTTGAAAAGTTTGAGTCATAACCCCCAAGAACACAACCTATCGCCTACTATTGTTTCACAGTATTGTAATTTTGTTGAAAAGTTTAATTACCGAAAGTAACCTTGCTGTGGTCTTATAATGCAAAGAGTTAATATGAAAGTTGAAGTGCTAACTTTGGTTATAAGTTATTAACTATTGAGAAGCATGTTTCATGTATTCTCCAAGTCCCCAGTTCCTTAATTCTCAATCCAAGACACAGGGACTAATAAAGCTTGGTTTGCTCTCCTCAAGAGTAACCGAAGCAAGAAGGCTTGTCCTATATAGTTGCAACCATCTTAAAAAGTTGTACTTCACAAGCAATATATGGAGATTCGTTCTGACTACCATAGCAAAACATCACAAGGCACTGGCCTTTTATCCAAAGATGTCTAAATGAGCATTTATATAGGACCAAGGTGGCAAGGTTCTTGCTTAAAAGTCGACAACATAGTTTCATCTACTGTGAATGTATTTATTAGTCACTCACGGATAGTGAGTGGCAAAAATCCAATTCTTCATATCCGAAAAACACAGTAGATACTTTAGTAAAGCAAACATGATGAGGAACCACAGTTACATATCTACTTTAAAACTTCAAATGTTTCACTCAACAAAAAAGGGTTTTTCTCATTCAGTACTAGTGGCAGAGAGAATCATCATCATCATCATCATCAATTCCAACACTTCCATGAGAAGAAAAACAAAGAGACAACAAGAACTTTAAAACTTAAGCGGCAAAAAGGAAGTGATCAATCACTCTCTCATCAGCAGCAGCAAAAACATCAAATCTCAGATGTTTACCTTGTCGAACGCTTGAAGCGCATCACCAGTGAGCCTACAAACCCTCCATTCCTGTAAAATCTGAGCACCCATCTGCTCATAGAACTTGATAGCATTCACATTCCAATCAAGCACAACCCATTCCACTCTTCCGTAATCCATCTTCACCGCTTGCTTCGCCACAGCAGTCAATAGCATACTCCCAAACCCTTTCCTCCTGTAAGGCTCTCTCACGAAGATATCCTCGATGTAGAAACCCGGTTTCGCCAGAAAGCTCGAGTAATTCGGGAAGAACAGGACGAATCCAGCGACCACGACGTCGTTTAGCATATCCGGCGTGAAATTGTAGCTCTCCGGATCCTCGATGGGGAGATCGAGATTGTGCGTTTTGAGAAAGGGGGTGAAATCGGGAGAAGCGACGGTGGGAAATGGAGAACGGGAGATCTCAAGGAGGAAGACGGTGAAGGATTGGAAGGGACGAGAGGTGAAGAGCGTGGAAGCGAGAGCAGACTCGGTGGCGGAGAAGAGATGAGTGAGGCGCTCGAAGACGGCCATCTGGTGGATTAGCTTGTGGATGAAAGGGACATCGGACGGAGTCGCGAGGCGGATACGGGAGAAAACAGGGTGGCCGATCGGTGAAGTCTCAGGCACCATGTTGGGCTCCGGTGCTGCGGTTGGAGGCGGCGGAGGCGCGGCAGCTGCCATTTTTGGGTGAAATTAGGGTTTTGGGAGAATGAGAGAGTGAAAAAGACAGAGACGATGGAGGTTCTAGAGAAGAAGGAGAAGAGGTGCTTTTTCTACTGTTCTCCTTTTTCTTTTTCTTTTTCAATTTTTTCTTCGCGCATAAACCCTTTCTTGGGATATGTGCATTTTTTAGTTCTCTTAAATTAGCTTGGGCTATGTGCATTTATTTATACTTGGGAAAATTGCACACAGTATTTTGTAGTAGTTTCGAGAAAAGAAGTTGCTGAAATTTGAGATGTAAACTAGTAAAACTCTAATCTAATCTAGCTAAACAAATGAAATTTTAATCTACTTTAGCGAATTATTATATGTAGAAATATTTTGAAGTTAACGGTGTTAAATTGTTACAAGGGTTTTATCACTTGGCTTCACAACTTAATATCATAAAACATTTTTATTATTTTTTCCAAATTTTGTTTCAGATATCGTGTTTTTGACATAAAGGTTTGAAACAGTACAAGCATTTATAATTATGATAGAAGCTAGTAGTAGATATAAATAACATATATATACAGCAAATCCCACATACAGGCTTGTATGTTACAAACTGCTACATAAGTACACACACTCAAACCTCCCCTCAAAGCCACATATAAGTCTCTAATAAATGTCACTCACCGACCATCTTTAATAAAATTCCTTTTTTCTTTTTCTTTTATCATTTGGATCTTTTTTTCCCTCCTTTCTTGGCCCAAAGAATTCTTCACCTCTTCAATAGTCAAAATCAAGCGTGAAGCTCGTGAAGCTGGCTCCTGACTGAACCATAGGCCTTCATAGCACCAGCTCTCAGCACAAACTGATGGTAGAAAGCTGCAATGGCTGCTCCCACAAATGGACCCACCCAGAAGATCCACTGTAATTAGAAGAAACAAAACTCATTCATTAATAAGCTAGTTAAGGCTCAAGAACGAGTATTAATAAGATGGTGAAAATACGAACATGATCATCCCAAGCCTTTTGATTGTTGTAGACGACCGCAGCTCCAAAACTCCTTGCGGGGTTAATTCCGGTGCCAGTGATTGGGAGTGTGGCCAAATGAACCATGAACACGGAAAATCCAATTGGCAATGGGGCTAATACCTTCAATTCAAACAAAATTAACCAGTTGTGGTTATTAACAATGATATAGACATTTGAGTTTGAAGGAATTATGGGTACACATATTACTAGAGTAGACAGAGAGTAAATGTGGACAATGTTGCATAACCGAAAGATTTGGTTTTGTAATGAATCATACTTTAAAGGAGAGGATAAGATCGTTCAAATATCATGGAACATGTATGAACGTAACGAACATACACACATGGGTCGTTGCGAATAGAATTTGGACCATACACGTACAAAGACATGTGAATGTGATGAAGAGACGTGAATCACAAAGAGGTCATGTCGTTATATCGTGAAAGGACATTTGGTACCATAGAAAAATACAAGAAATGAATGAAAAATAATTGAACACCCTTCCGTCGTTTATCTCATAGAAGAAATTAGACGCTACACTTATTACTTGGTCCGTATTATTTTCGTTTAGGCCAAATTGGCTAGACGACGTCGTTTTCAGTATTAATAGTGCTTTATATAGCTGGCAATAGATTTTGTTACGTCCCTTCGTCCAAAATTGGCGACAAGGAAATCAAAAAATTATTCCTGATTTTTCTTCCAGTTTAGATTTCTATAACCACGAGTACTACTACGTTTTGTTAAAAATAAATGAAAAGAAAGAAAACTTTCTTAGGAAAAAAAAAAGAAAGAAAATTATCAATTTTAGTTAGTATCTTTAATCTTTAATTTTTAGCTAGGTCTTCTTTTTATATAGTTTTAAATGCTAAATTTATGCGTTTTGAGTTTACATCCATCTTTTTATATCTGTAAAAATATTACATCTTATATTTTTTCCTTAAATACTTTTATAAATTGTTTCCACTTGAGTGTTTACCTTTTGTTTAAGATGTTTAAGATAGTAGATGTTTTGAATTTTGTATGTAAACATCAAAGGTTATGATTTCTCGATTGTCCGATTGAAATGAAACCACAACTTCTTCTCAACTGAAAAATATAGGGACTTAAGGAGAAGTATGTAATGAGAAGTTGGAATTGCTTACAGGAATGTGAGAGTCACGGGCATTCCGTTTGGGGTCGGTAGCGGAGAAGACGGTATAAACGAGGACAAAAGTGCCGATAATCTCAGCACCAACACCGACACCAACATTGTATCCGTCGGCGAGGACGTTGGCTCCACCGCCATAGCGGTTGTAATAAGTGGACTGGAAGACTTTCACCAAACCAACTCCGCAAGTGGCTCCGAGACACTGAGCCACTATGTATGACAAAGCTCTCACCAACGACACCTTGCTAGCCAAGAATAGCCCAAACGTCACCGCGGGGTTAATGTGTCCACCTATACACATATAACATGATTAGTATAATTTCATAAAACCAGCTGATCAAGTAAGATTTCTAGTTAGTTTTTTTTGCTTATCGAATAACTTAGACTACAATCTAAACTAATTACTTCCTCCTTTTAAAAAAAAAAAATTTGTATGTTTTGGTGTTTTCACACAATTTAAGAAAATATTTGCAATATCAAATATAACCTCACTTTATTAATTAAATTTGTAGAAAGCTAAGTTTTCGCAACATTGTGTATCATCAATCATTCGACTACTATGGTTGGTTCAGGTAGTATTTTTGAAATATTGCTTCTTTGTTACGAGGCCTTTAGGAGCCTCGAATTATGAAGCATGCGCATTTCAACTATGCAAATCAATTAAGCTGTTTTTTCCTTGCGCTAAAATCTGGAACACACACTGAAAATAAAACAATTAATGGATGTAAAAGATAGAGATAATGCAAAGGATGATCGTGAGGAAAGAGAGAGAGACCAGAGATGCCGGCGGTGCAGTAGACGAGGATGAAGATCATGCCACCGAAGGCCCAAGAGATGCCGAGGAGGCCGACGCTGGCGCAAGCTCCGCCTCCGGATTGGATATCGGTCTGGCTCTTGAAGCCGATGACTGTCAAAACGGTGACGTATAGAAAGAGGAGAGTAGCTATGAACTCAGCGATGACTGCTCTGTAGAAGGACCACTTCACGAGCTCTTTCGCCTCGAAAATCTTCACTCTCGGTGGGTCTTGGTAGTCCTTGCCGGAGAACGACTCCTCCTCCGTCAGCTCCTCCGTCGTCATTGTTTGTTTCCTATGCGTAGGCTTAGCCTTCACAGAGTCAGAGAGAGAGAGAGAGAAATAAGAGAGATCGAGTGAGAGAGAGAGAAGGGATGTAGCTGATGTGCAAAGATAGTGAGTGGTTGTATTTATGGAAAGATGTGGCTTCAGGTTTTTTCCTCTTTTGCCCTGAGCTTCTCTATTTTTGTCTACAGAATAAGTTTTTAATTTGTAAGCAAAAAAACAAAAAAAGTTGTCAATATTTTTCGATACACAGACTGCTAATCTGTGAAAAATCGTTATATGTGTTATAAAAAAGTATTTGATATTATCATAAAGATAAATCTAAGAAAT
>OVAY01000143.1:0-39797 GCA_900406395.1 Kernera saxatilis
CAACTTTCCCCTTTTTGATCTGAGATTTTAAAACCCTCTTTTCGAATTAGAGGTTTTCGTATAAGGGTTTAATATTTGGGCCCTGTTTGAAATCAATTTCGTTTTGGTTTAACGTGTTGGATCGTCGTGTATTGGATGGTTTGGTTTAAGCAATTTTTTGGTTTTGATTAATTTAAATCTGGTTTTTAGTGAGAATTAACGGCAACCGTCAATAGTAAACGTCTGTGTGGGTAAAGTTTGAAATTTTGAATCCGTGTGGTTTAATTTTGACGAAAAATTTACGTGTAGTATGACCCCGATATCAAAGTTTTGTGGGGTTTAACACTTAAGTGAAAGTTTCAAAGGGGCTACACCTCGACATCCCAATTACAAATTTACAAACTTGTCGGGCTTTTCCAAAATCTGTTACCAATAAGCAAGTAGTAATTATTTTGATCCTGTTTATCAAAAAAAAAAAAATTATTTTGATCTAACGTATGCTTTATAAATAAGAGGAAAGATACAAAAATAAATAGTTTAACAGTAGTAATCAACTATCAAATGCAACTATGTTTTTTTTTTTTTGTTGTCGACCAACTAGGTTAATTAATATAATTTTACAGCAAATATCTTGTTTACTTTTACAACGTCAACATCATGGAGTCTAGTCCAATTAAGTCCTGGTACACTTTGAATTAATAATCAATACTGGTAGTGGACACTGGACAGAACAACCAAACCGGACTGGATTTGGTTAAATTCAATTTGAGTTTTCCAACCGAACAAATATGTCATATATTAGAACTAAAGATTGACATATATGCTGATGACGATTTTCATAATACAATAATTTTTCTTTTAATTAGATGACATTTTCTTGGAGATTTTAGTTCACGTTAAGTTAATGTAATTACTGAATAAAATGCTGAAGAATCATGAAAAAGAATATACCTAATAAACCGTACTGAAAAGGCTGAACGTACGAGATTCAGCAGAGCATCAAAATATAAAAAGAGAATATGCTCATTAATCATACCTCGACCATTTACTTCACCCTCCTACTTTAATTTTTGAAATTATTTTTGTGTGCACATGTCACATGATAGTTTTAATGATATCATTCTCTTGATCAATGTCAGAGTCGATCATCTCTAGATTGACATGTTTGGTTTATTTGTCAATAATCCGGTTTTTAAAACTAATACCCATCACATTGTTATCAGCTCTCGACCTCCAAACCATTAAATAAATTTGTAATGCTTCTTAATTCAACCTAGTGAAGGAATCAAAGAATTATAAATATAAGATTAGGAATTTAAAATAATACGCTACAAGCTTAGATTTGGTTGCTTAAATATTCCCGCAAACCCGGTTCAGTTAAATCGAAGTGAATTAAATGGTCCCATGTATTCATATACAGTGCATACACATATCTTTCTCTCCAATCTCCTTATGATTTGTCATTTTCCTCACCCACAATCCTATAAAACAACCAAGACTTCTTCACATCATAATATTATTATACACTCCAGAGACAGAGAGATACAAAATCATATATATTTATAGAGAGAGAAAGAGCAGTGATAGAGAGAGATGGTGTATGAAGGTTACTGCTTGAAGGAGAAGAAGACATGCGTAAGATGGGTCGAGAGATACTTCGATGACTGTCTCTGTAACCTAAACGACGACGTTTCGTTCGCACTTGGAATAGCCAGCCTCATCTGTTGGGCCGTCGCAGAGATTCCACAGATCATCACTAACTTCCGTACAAAGTCCAGTCACGGTGTCTCTCTCTCCTTCCTCCTCGCTTGGGTCGCTGGGTCTGCACACTCATCATCTTCAATTCTTATTTTAAATCTCTCTCTCTCTCTCTCACGTTATATTTATATGACTTTTATCAATCGGTGCAGTGATATCTTCAATCTCATCGGTTGTCTTCTTGAACCAGCTACTGTAAGTTACACAATCATATACTATAATAACAATAAACTAATTTTGATGATTGTTTTCTCATTTTTTGTCATTTTTTGTTTTAAATTGTAGTTGCCGACTCAATTCTACACAGCCTTGGTAACATCGCCGTCTACTCGCCGCATAAACATATGTCGCCACAAAGCTTACGTGTCATTTTCATTAAAATCAGTGTCTATTTTCGGATTTGTTTATTTTGATTCGACCGCCTAATTTAATTGTATTTACAATTTTAGCCTTGTAACTTTTTTTCTTTTGATCAACTCTTTCGTTATAGCTTTACACAGTGAGCACTGTGGTATTGGTGATCCAGACAATTTACTACGACTATATTTACAGACTTTGTACACACGGACGCACCAAGATCTGTCAGAAGGTACTAATAATGTTAATTATAAAATTAACAGTTAATTACATTATTAGGTATTTGGATTATATATTATACTGAGTATATTATAATGCTGGTTTAGAATTATGATAAGGAGGAGGAAGATGAAGAGAAGAGACCATTGAAGCCACCGAAGACGATGGGATCTGCCATTTCCATCCCTGGAGAATCTTACAAAGCTTCTCCTCGGAAAGAGTTCTATTACACGTACGGATTAGTAATTTACTCGTATATAATTTACTCTAATCTGCTTACGAATAAAGTTGAAAAGTTTGTGACAAAAAAGTAACATATATGAATTAATGCGTTATTTACTACAACTACAAAGTCATATCTTCTTTATTCCTGCATACTCTGTTTTGTTCCTGTGGGTTTCGCAAATTTTTTATTTATTTTAACCCATTTTTTCCATAAAATCTTAAAATTTGCTGACAAAACTTCGAATTTATACTTGGCACCCGCAATTTTCTTAAAAAGATTACCTCCACTTTCTTTATTTTATTGTGACAAGTTGTTTTTCTTATATATGTGTAAATATGTTGTTAATTTGATATAACGTTATACTTCACTTTGGTGATGGATTTTCCGGCGGCTTTTATGTTCAGGTCAGCGAGATCATTGGCCGGAAGCGGCACACCGCCTTTAAGAACATCATATTTTGGGGTGGCTAAGAGTGGCCCTTCGGCCATGACAATAGATAGTGGTTCTTCCTCGGACGAGGATGAGACAATGTCGACGCTTCCTCTTGTAACGGCTAAGATCATTACTCAACCAAGGCCAATCCCAAGACAGGTTTTTTTACTGAGATCTAAAAAACACTTTAGGCCAAAATAACAAAGATTGACACGTTTGTACTTCTTCTTCTCAGGCAGGTTTTGGAACGTTCTTGGCTGCCTCGGTTAGCCTTCCACTTCAAGCGAAGAGCCTAGCGGAAAAGTACGCACATGCTTCAAGCAGACGCCTTCTAAACGTGTGTGGCAACATATATAATATTTGTTGTTTTTATTGTATGAATGAAATGCGAGAAATTGATTTGAAAATATTGTTGTCTCGATGCAGGAAAGAAGAGTAGAACATAGCGTATTGGGGCAATGGTTGGGATGGCTAATGGCCGCCATTTACATGGGTGGTCGCATCCCTCAAATTTGGCTCAACGTAACCCACTCTTTTACAAATCTTGATTCATCTTCTTTTAATTTCTCTTTACTTATTGTTGATGATATTAGATACTAATCTGATTTTGACTCGGGACGATATCTCTACAACTAGATTAAAAGAGGAAGCGTCGAGGTAAAAAACCGAAACTAGACAAGTCAACAAGCACAAATTAAGCATAACTGTTAATGTAGTATTAATTGATCTAATTAACAATATATGTTTCGATAATTGGCAGGGTTTGAATCCACTTATGTTCATCTTCGCGCTAGTAGCCAATGCAACATACGTTGGCAGTATTCTTGTCCGAACAACTGAATGGGACAACATCAAACCAAATCTCCCTTGGTTGCTCGACGCTATTGTCTGCGTCGCACTCGATCTATTTGTATCCTTTCTAACCATTTGCATAACCCCAAAATGGAAAGTTTTATTTTGTTACCTTAATTCGAAAAATCAAAACAGATCATATTGCAGTATATCTACTACAAGTATTGCAGGACGAAGAGCTTGAAAAGTGAAGAAGAAGACGGCTATGGAGATTATGTGGAAGCAAGCAAAACTTTTGTTTCGTGAATCACATTCTTTACGTTACAACGATCATTTGATTTTTGTTTGCCTTAAGTATTGATTTGAGTGTGTATATCTATGAAATCTACTTATATAATATAGCCACCGGATTGTAGCACGTGTAAAATAAATTTAAATTTTTAAACGTCTCAACTACTAATAGTTTAAAATTTATAATTCAAATCTTTATTTTCTAAATTTGTACAGTTTTCTTTGATATTAAGGGTTGCTATATATGTATAATATATGTGTATTGATGTTCTGTTGAAAGAACCTCATGCTTTTCTGGGCCAACCCAGGCCTAAGATTGCTGATGGATGATGTTTGTGTTGTAGACCCAAATATAGGTCAATGATGTTTATTGATGCAAGATATGATTTACTTAATTACAACTTATGAATATCTAACAAATGGATGGGAAAAAATGGCTTATTAGCAATTAACACTAGTCTAGGTACCTGTACCCGTACGCATAACTAGAGAAACCATTGAAAACAGAAAACAAAAAACGCAAAACAAGAATACAAGATTAACAAGAAGGAGGTAATTAGAATTAAGTTTATAATTTTATAATAATTGATTAAGAAAAGGTTTAGTTTTGTTTAATTAAGAAAGAAAAAAAAAAGATCAACCCACGAGCCACCACTTCCGACGAATTCATCGGCCGGCGACAAAGTTAATTCTTGTGCGTAACGTTCCCTGGTAATTCAATCTCCGGCGAAGTGTTATTGATACGGGGTCGCATGGGCGAATGCATTCTCAAGTAAAAATTAAGAAAAAGCAACAAAATCGCACCGTTGAGCACAGAGTTTAAACCCCACGCGCCGATCCCATTGCATCCGCCTTTAATGAGGTGCATCGTAAGAACCCCAGCGTGAGACACGAGATTACAGCCCACGAGAACCAACTGGCAATTCACGACGAACGATGGGAAAGCCGAACCGGGTAAACCAAACCCGGTCCAGAATCTGTAACCGTACACCACCGAGTAAACCAGCGTCGTCGATAGAATGGCTAGAATCTGGTAGGACTGCGAGAACTCGAGCCAGAGGAACGACGTGAAGGCCATGACGGAGTTGCAGAAGAGCTGAGACACGGCGAGTCTCCGGCGACGGAAGACGGCGAAGATCGTACGGAACATGTGGAGAAAGCGCGTGAGGTAAAACGCGTAGGACCAAAAGAAGACCCGACCCGAGGGACGAGTCCCGAGAGGGAAACAGAGGAGCCACTGGAGAGGAGTGGCGGTTTTGCTCCGCCGCCAGAACCACCGTGTGTCACGGATTTCTGCGGCGGCGGAGAGGAGGATCCCGGCGAAAATAGTGGCGGAGATAATTGACATGAGAAGGCTGTGGATTTCGGGGATGTGGCCTAAAGGAACGGAGCGGTTACGGCGGAGTAAGACGGAGAGGAGGATGTGGAGGGAGGAGGAGACGGCGATGTAGAGGGAGATTGAGGTGAAGAGGAAACACCACGTGGAGCCCCATGATTGGCTGTGGCCCCAACGGAATCCGACGATGTATGGATGTTCGGAGAGGTAGTAGGTGAGAGAGTTAATCAGAGCCGTTGACATGCTTTGATTTGATCGGATCGGACGGCGATGGTGATGGTGATGTCGGTGACTCTTCTTCTTCTTCTTCTTCTTCCCTCGAGTGTCTTTAATTATATGTGTGCGTGCGTCTTTTTCATATGTAAAGCTCTCTTTCTGTTTTTTTTTTTTTTTTTTTTTTTTTTGGGGTTTTATTTCATTTTCATTTTCCAATAATTGGTGTAAAACATAGGTCACAAAATGGCCGGTATTGTCATGAAAGCAAAATGATGTGGACCAATTTATTAATTTTTCACACATGTGATCGGTACGTGACGAATTAAATTAGATATACATATCTATATGAATCAAATTTTGTAAAACGGTTATAGAAAATTCAAGATTTTTGTCTAAATTGGATTTGTGATATCGTCGGAATAGGAAACCATATTTGAATATCTGCGAATAATAAAGGAATCAGGAAAACTTGGTACGCGTCAAGTTTGTCGTTACATTAGTAAATACTATACTAGTATACTGTATATAACAAATACAAAAAAGCAGGTGGGAAAACCCAAAAACCTCTGGACAAGAAAGAGAGTTTGGAGTTGAGAAAATCAGACAAGCGTCCATATACTACTTTATGCCTTCATGGTGAAGACTGCAAAAATAATAATTTTGTTTACTTTTTTATTTATAGAGAGTTTAATTTACTTAAGTAGATAAGAAACAGGGTATTACTTAAAACAAAATGTGAATATGGGAATATGCGCTTGGGCGATTATTACGAAGATGAATTATCAGTAACGAGTTATTAAATTGTTATTTCACACAATTTTATGAACAGCTAAGACAAAAGATATTTGATACGTACAGAAAGTAAAATAAATTAAAATCAATTGTCCTAATCGTTATTTTGGCAATAAATGTTATATATAGTACCCTTCTTTATTAGTATGAGTGAATTGAGTTTAAAGATATTTGATACGTACCAAAGTCGAAACAAAGGATTAATATATTAGTTGTCCTAATCGTTATTGTCGCAAGAACTGTAATACATCTTCTTTTTCACTATGAGTAATTGTTCTTTTTTGGTTTTGTCCACTTGATATTATTTGCCATGAGTGACTTTTGACCTACCAAACTCAGATTCTTTATTTACACGGTCGTAATTGATTTCTCGTGAATTAATTGAAAAGAGACTTGGACGGTGAACTTACAACTACTACTTCCACGCGTTACATGTTCTATCAATCGTTTATGCAAGTCCGATGAAATAAAATTAAACATATGTTATACATGTTTTATCTAAATATAAAAATTATTACTAAGAAGTCATATGGAAAACAGATACATGGTATTAATAAAAACATAATGAATCAATAAAATAATTACTCAAAAAACGAAATTGATTGTTTATACAAGAATTTAAGGTTAGTATCATTGAGATTGTGGATACAGGAATATAATCATATCGTATAAAGTAACTTAAAAAAAAAATTATAAGATTTTCAATAATTGTATCAAAAGTTGAGAAATGAAAGTTCATACTCATATGCATGAAAATTTATATGTATGGAAATATATGATAATAATTTTTAGTTTTTATTACATATACATTGCATTCAATTTATCTACTCTTCCAAATGTTACATAAGCCGCACCTATTAGACCACTTTCTTGTCTTCTTCTCCTCTTTTCCTAGTAAGATCATACATAAGTTTAAAAATTAGTGACTATTCTTTTAACACAATTTTGGGGTATCAATTTATCTTTCTCAGGTTAGGACAACGAGACACCATTCACGACGACATCATCGAATCTAACAAGATGCCCTTGTGATCAAAGATCAATTCTTTAGAGTTCCAAGAATCTTGGAAACAGTGGCTGAAGAAGGCTTCGGATTAAACAGCTTCTTCAGCTCATCGTACCTCCCAACATCAAACTCATGAGATTCCATGAGTTTTCTTTGCTTAGCCTCAAACCTGCTTTGGTAAAACCCTTCAAAGGAAGGCTCTTTCGATGTCCTGAGGAAAAACGCGTAACCCGCCATGAAATACACCGATGTGACATAGAAACAGATTGGCTCCATGACATCCCATGTGAGTTCCCAGAACGTTAGTCTCATGAACCCTGCGGTCTGGATGATCAAGTAACCCAGTCCAGCCCAAAGCTCTCTTCTCACCAAGGAATGTGCTTTCTTGTCGATGACTGCCGTTATGGCTTCAAGCTCTTTTAGCTCCTTTCTTCTCGGGTCATTTGGATTACGGATCTGTGGTAAAGGTAGCAGGCCCTCGATGGATTTTGTTACCTGATCACACACAGGAGAGACAAAAACATAAAACTTTTGGGTAAAACAGAAAATTCATCGCATATTTTAAGATTTAATTTGACATGATTAGCATTCAAAAACACACAAGACGTTTATGATCAATGATATTAATGACTAATTGACAAATTAATCCACCCTCATAGAAAAGGTAAGTACTACTAGGAAGCACTTATGATCACAGAAACCCTCGAAACAGAGAACCACCACTCCTAAACCCAAATCAATGATCTTTCCCACCATTTTTTTCCCGATTGAATCACCCAAATATCCAAAAAAAACAGTCTGTTTAGATGACCAATTACGTAATAGCTTGCTCTCTTTCTCTCTCTTGTAAAATTTATTTGTTGGGTTTTGGTATCAAATCATCAAGGGATGAAAAAGGCAAGGGTTTTAGAGGACCCATTAACCTATTCAACCCAAGGTTTTGGAGAAGAAAACATGATCGGGAAAAAAAAAAACTTGTGGTCTCCATAGAAAGTGTTCCTCTTTGTCACCACTCACCACCTCAAACTGGGGACACCTTCCTATATGCCTCTGGTTGGTAAGTAACACAGAGGTTTTTGAATCTCCTGTTGAAATTGGAATCACAAGAAAAAATAATAAAACCGTAAAAAACTGTATCAGTTTTCGATAGATTCCAAATTAAATCAAACCAACAACAGAGAAACGAAAAACTTTGGGAACCCATTTTTTTTGTTTTCCATAAGAATGTTTTCTCTCTCTCTCACACACACAAGGTCATATGCATTTGGAACAGAGACTAATGTATCAATCTGTGGCAAGCAACTTCAGATTCAGAGAATTGCATAGACAAAAAGAAGATAGATGATTTCGAATTGGTAAAAACAAAGAGGAAGAAGAACAAGTACCTGATCAGGTCTTAAGCAAACGGAATTTCCCAAAACGATAACGTTTCCTGAATCATCAAGCATCTTCGCGATCCAAGGTCCCTGAGCAGGATCCGAAGAAGAATCATTGCAGACGCTTACGAAATCAGAGTAAGGGATCCAGCTTCTCCCGGTCTCCATCAGCTTCGTTTTAACGACTTCGATCTGCGCAGCTTTTAGCAGCTTCTTCGCGTCTTTCACAGTAAGTCCCAGCGCCTCCGTCTCCACCATCTCCTCCTCCGCCGGTGATATCATCGGAGGTGAAAGTCCGTCTAATCGAATCCGGTCCTTGTTCACATCCATTTCTCGAAGCTTCTCCATCAAACTCTCCCCAATCGGCATCTTCAGAGTAGTACCCATCCGATTCATGGAGATTCTGTGCAAAAACCTCCGCGAAATCGATAAATCCCCAGGCTCCGGATCAATTGTTGCTTCTCCTGGATCTTTAGGGACCCTAGTTCGCACGGCTAACGAAGAAGACGAAATTCGACAGTTCATGAGACCCTGCGACGCCATTTTCGAGATATTGAACAAACGCTGCGAAAAAAGCTTCCCAATCGCCATTGTCAACAAACTCAAAATTAAAACACAAAAAAAGAAATAAAAAAAAATCGAAAGAGTGAATTCGATACTTGAAAATTGAATAGCTAAGCAAGAGCCTTTATATAGGTAACCAAAGTCCTCTGTAACAATTAATTTACTTTTTTATAAATTAAAGTCTTCAACAAAAATTAATTAGTACACGTCAGCCGATATGTAACACGAGCAATTCAATATACGCTGCCTTTTCGTGAATATTTCCCGAGATATTGATAGCTGACTACCGTCCACGTGGTTGGATCTATGTCCGATTATTCTTATTTTTTGTTAAATAATATCTCAATAACTTCTTTGACTTTAATGGAAACTCAACAGATTTTAAAAAAGAAAGACAAAAAACGTGTTGCCACATATTTCTGTTTTATCTTTTTACATCTAGTAAATGGTAATGTCAAAAGAGAGAGATGATTTTTTTTCTTCTTTTCAAAACAGATGTAATGTAATGTGTATGTGTGTATCATTTTTTTTCAAAAGAGATTAGTACTATTTTTTATGATGTAATGTGTATACATAATACATGGAAAGTTGTAAACACATTAAAACTGAAACAATGACGTGTTGCCACATTTTCCGTTTTATCTTTTACACCTAATAAAGAGATAAACAACAACAAAAATGTAATGTAACTCAGTAAATCTGAACACAAAGACGTGTCGCCACATTTTATGTTTTATCTTTTTTTATCTTCCAAATTTGAGTTAGAAGATATATTAAGTTTTTACTGTTTTGTGTCTAAAAATATTATGAACGGATTAATATATATTGGTGAGCTTTTGTTTCTATAAGTTTTGTTTTTTGTTGTTTTAGTTTAAACATCTGGATTATTTTGGTCTGTTTATATAAAAGAACCGAAGCATGTAATTACGATACCTTTATAAAAAAAATGTAATTACGATATGGTTTATAGGATTGAGCTCTTGAATCATGTATCGTCAATTCTTTGGACCAAATCAGTAGGATTATCAGTTTCAAAAAAAAGAAAAAAAAAATCAGTAGGATTACTTTTGGTTAAAAAAAAAAATTCAGTAGGATTACTTTAATATTGTTTAAAATTTGCAATTATTAATTATTCTTATCTCCAAACAATAACCATGATCTAAAGTAAGATTTTTTAATAATGTATAAGAGACAACTATGTTTATTACCAAATCAGATCCATGTTGAAAAGAGCAAAGAAAATCGACAAATACATGTCACAAAAAATGTAAACATGACGACAAAAAAAAAATTGTAAACATAAGAATCTTATGATTGCGTCATAAATTAATGTAGTGCTGCAATATCATTGGCTGATAACATCTAGGTGCACAGTACACTGATACACGCATTACAGTGGATCACCTAGGATTTAATTCTCCACAAGAAGATGCATAGCGGGTCCAGTGGACTTTTCATTTTATTGCCGGCAAGACATATGATTACTTCCTGAATTCATGTGCTGCAATCTATTGGTTAATAATATTTGGGTGCAGGTACACATATACATGCGACGCACTAGATCACTAAGGGTTTTAATTCTCTACGAAGTCATGCTTAGTGGATCCAGTGCACCTTTTTTTTTCGGTTGCCTGGAAAAGTTTTATGTCTAGAAATGGCATTAACTAAATTTTTTTTTATGCAAGTGGCAATTTGTTTCTTTGCGCAAGTGGCTAGTTTTCAACAGAAAAAAATGTACTTTACACTTTTATAAAAAAAAAAAGAAAAGAAAAATGTACTTTACATTAGCTGTTATATGGTTTTCTTCTTATTTGAAAATTATTATATGATGTTTTACTGTTACAAATATATAATATTTATACTATAAATCTGGATCTACCCTCAGCCTAGTTAGAATCTTCACAATAATATCAAGCGATTTTAAATACACTGTTCATCTCTTTTCCTGATATTAATAGTTTTCACACTAAAAAAAAAATTTCACACTTTCAGAATTATGCCGAATTGTAAAGATTCCTCTTGTCACGCATTCTCATATTATAAACCACTACATCGACGAAAGAAATCAGATTCTGTAAATTAGTTGTTGTTGTAATTTTCACTAATGTGATATAATATTCTTTTCTTTTTTTTTGTCATCTATAAAATTGTATTAATTTAAATTTTTTACAACCGAAGTACAAGCTAAAAGTCTGCGGAGAAACTAGAAATTCCCGGAGCCAGAACAAATATAAAAGAAACTAAAACCGAAAGATTAAAACAGACATTCCAAGCCAAGAGACGGAAAACTGGAAGAAGAAGTTTAAGTCATAAAGCCCAAAACCAACCCGAAGACCCGAGAAGCTTCAACTAACTTCCTTGAAAGAACCTGGAGATACCGAAACTGCGCCAAGAGACAAGAGGTGAGCAAGGAAATTTAAACCGGAAAAGGCCAACACCGAACTCCTCCACCAGCAGCATCACAGAAACGAAAAGAAGCAGAACCAAAACGGATCCGAAGGGAGATACCACACCAAAGAGACCTCTCCACGAAGACAAAGCAAAAAAAAAAAGACAAAGGCTCAAGGCAAAGAAACCTTGACCTCCTCTTGGAAAGACGCCAAAAAGGACCAACATGGTATATTCTAAATAGACGAATATATTCACATGGTATATTAATACAGAAAAACATGAAAGATATTATTGAGACAGTGAGAATAAAAATCCTAAATTTTTACGCTATCTGTATTAACACCACAAGACACGGGAATTCCAAAAAGAATGGAAGCCATTACCCATTAATTATACACCATCATTTTTTTAATTTATAGTACGTTATTCAAAATAAATAAAAAATAATAAAAATAAAAATGGGGACTTGTGTACGGACTTTGTTCAGATGCAAAGATAGCAAATCAATTTATCATTCGTTTCATAAGATTGGGATCGAACAGAACATGATTCCAATAAAGATTGGAAATTCGATGTACTATATGGTTTTGACGCGGATTGGAATAGCAGAAAAGGCTTTTTGAAATTCAATATTTTATTGGGGTTTAATTTGTGAACCAATATATGGGCTTGGCCCATTTAGAAAATCAATATACGTGTCCGTCTTAAAGAGGCTTTTCCTGGATATGATAAATCCTGGACTTTATTAAACTTTACCTTTGATCGTTGACTTGAGTGGTTTCACGAGCGAAACGACGTCGTCTTTTTCGTCGTACTTTCAAGATCTAATCTGCAGAATTAGCGGATCAATCAGATCCAACAGCATTCTGTACTTAAAAACACGTTGTTCATCATCAACTTCAAGCACTTTTGACTAAATAGAGCCTAGCTCTGTCACAAAAAAGCTACAAACATGGATCTCTTAATATTCATCCATTAGTATTACCATCCAATTTTTTAGTACATGGAAACACAGAGATTACACCAACGAGAAGAGAGCTAGAATCTGTTTTAGCTTCTCTCCAAGCTTTCTACAATTGGTTTAAACCACAAAATCAACAAACCGACATGAAAAACCAAAAACCAAAAAAGGAACACAATTCAGTTCTGTCTATTGGCAATGTAATTAGCCAAAGCCAACAAAGGAGCCACCTTGTCGGAATCAAACCCTAAAAGCTGATCACGAGCTTCTCTATTCAATTTCTCAGCGAATTCCCTCGATTTCTCCAAACCCATGATCTTGGGATACGTCAATTTATCAGCGATCAAATCTTTCCCAGCAGTTTTCCCCAATTCTTGAGACGATTTCGTCACATCCAAGATATCATCAACCACCTGAAACAACAACCCAATACACCTCGCGAATTTCCTCAGCCTCTCGATCTCATCATCACTTCCTCCTCCAACGATCCCACCTAAAACCGCAGAAGCTTCAAGCAAAGCCGCCGTTTTGTGCAAATGGATAAACTCCAAATGCTCTAATCCGACGTCGTTTAAGTCTAGCCCTTCACTGCTTATATCCACCACTTGTCCAGCCACTAGCCCTTCGGTTCCAATGGCTTTAGCCAATTCTCCCACGGCTCGAACCACTCTCACCGGAGAAACCTCGGAACTCGTAGCCGACGCTAAATGCTCGAAGGCAAAGGAAAGAAGCGCGTCTCCGGCTAAAACAGCGACGTCTTCGCCGAACACTTTGTGATTCGTGGGCTTTCCGCGGCGGAGATCGTCGTTGTCCATGCAAGGGAGGTCGTCGTGGATTAACGACATGGTGTGGATCATTTCGACGGCGCAAGCGGCAGGCATAGCGACGGATTCTTCGCCGCCGACGAGCTCGCAAGCGGCGATGCAAAGAACGGGTCTGACTCGTTTGCCTCCGGCGAGGAGAGAGTAACGCATCGCTTCGTGGATCTTGAGTGGCTCACGGAGAGGCACGGCGGAGTCTAAGGCTTTGTTGACGGATTCAGCTTTACGGATGATGTAAGACATGAAATCGAAGGAAGAAGAAGAGGATGATTCGGATTTGCGATTGTCTTCTTTTGTGACGACAGAAGAGGAGACGATGTAGGAAGAAGATGAAACGGTGCGTTTTGGATTGAGGAAGATGGGTTTAAGAGCCAGGAGTGAAGAAGATCTGGATCTGGGTGATTTGGAAGGAGAAGGATGACGATGATTGTGGTGAACCCATGAACCTAGAGTCACTGAAGCCATGGCGATTTTCTCCAAATCTGTGTCTGTGTCTTAAAAAAATGTTTTTTTTTTTTTTTTAATAAGAATTGAAATTGGAGTCAAAATCAATTGAGATTTGGGTTGGCCATTAGTGTAGCTAGAAGAGCAGATAGGGTTGTGTGACGGAATGGGCCATTACTGGTGGAGATGACGATGTTTTATTAAAAAAGCATCTTCTTCTTCCCATTTTGTTTTTGTTTTTTCCTTTTCAAGTCCACGAAAAATGTTTTCATAGCACAAATATGACATTTTCTGTTCCTCGATTGTTTTGAAAAATAAAATAAAACTTATTGTCAGTTTGTATAATTTTGTTTCCTTCAAAATCAACATATTTTTATCTATTATTTCACCTATTATATTCAAAACCATAAAATAATTTTTTTAGATTATAACAGAACGATAACGTTAACAAAAACCATTAAACTTATTAATTACGGTCAGCTTTTATTCAATTTTTGTTTCATGCGATATATATTACCCGTTTTGATTTACAATTTTATTAGAACATTACCTGTCTGGCTGTCTAAATCGGTTGAAAAAAATAAATAAAAAATAGCGAGTTTGTGCTTGAACATAATTTTTTAAAAAATATCCGTAGTTAGAAAAACGTTGAAAACATAGTCTTTAGAAAAATTATGAAAGTCCAACAAAAGAAAACCTTCCATTTTAAGTGGTTTTTCCTTCTTGTACACGAAAATTAAAATGGTATGAAACATGCATACGCGTCAATTCCTTTCTGGACTATGGCATTGATTTTTGACACATCATTAAAAGCGCGAAAACTACCAAATTTATTATTGTTGAAGATTATTTCGTGGATATTTAAAATGGGCCTTAATGGGCCGAGTTGGGTATCTAACAATCAACGAAGAGTTCTGATTCTTTCTTTTACTCAGCGTCGAGAAAAAGCTACGATTTTATGTCATTTCAACATTTTCTCTTGTGTTTCTTCGCTTCCGAGGACGAGAATCCGGTGGGAGAGAGAGAGAGAGAATCGGCGACCTTTGATTCGCTCGTAATTAGTTTCGTTTTTCGTGTTGTTTTGCACCGAAATTATCAACTTGTAAGCTTCTTCTTAAATCCATTTATCTTATGTTCCCTTTGTTTGGCGTCTTGGGTTTTGCTTTCGGTGTTCGACCTAGTCGGGTTTTTGTTTCCCTCCGATTCATTTATCTGATTATCTAGAAAGTTCCGATCTTTGAGCCTGTAAGTAGTTTAACTCGTCTTCAAAACGCGTCTTCCTTTCTGAGATTTTGGTGAGTTTGTTTTAGGGATCTTCGGATTTGGGCTTCAATTATTTCAATCTGTTGTGTGAAATTCCTATAGCTCTCTTCGAATCTGCCATATTTTTGGTTTTAAATTCGCAAATGAGCTAGTTGCAGCTGTGATTTGATATATCGGAGCGAGAAACTTATAAGATCTTGTTAATATATTTACAACTGTATTCTTCTGATGAGCTAAAAGTTGTAAACTTTTCGAATCTCAATCAAGTACTTTATTAATCATACATTCTCTGATTTTCACAGCTGTGTGCGTTTTTTTAAGAGGCCAGAAGCAATGATTGGGTTATTTAAAGTAAAGGAAAAGCAAAGAGAACAAGCTCAAAATGCTAATAGAGGAGGAGCTTCTGTGAAGAAGCAATCTGCTGGCGAGCTTCGTCTTCACAAAGGTATATTCCATTGAGCTTTTGCTTCACAAATATTCTTGCATAATCCCAAGATTTGGGTTCTCTTTCAAATTTTCAATTTTTTCGGTTATTTCGATCTTTTTATTGTGCAGATATTTCAGAGTTGAACCTTCCAAGTTCTTGTTCGATATCATTTCCTAATGGAAAAGATGATTTGATGAATTTTGAAGTGTCCATTAAACCCGATGATGGATACTACCAGTTAAGTAGAGCTTTTGATCGTCTGAATTTTTTTCATATCATGCTGACACTTAAAAGTTAAAACGGTTCGGAAACTCATTTTGTTTCTTCCTTATGAAATATACAGTAATGGTACATTTGTTTTCACGTTCCAAGTGTCTCCTGTGTATCCACATGAAGCTCCAAAAGTTAAATGCAAAACCAAGGTAGGATCCTTCTTTTGTATCCCTTATAGTTTCATCTTCTACTTCGAGTCTACTTGTTTATATGTAAAGATGTTTGTTTTCTCTTTAGGTTTATCATCCCAATATCGATTTAGAAGGAAACGTTTGCCTGAACATATTGCGTGAAGACTGGAAACCGGTTCTTAACATAAACACAGTTATCTACGGACTCTTCCACCTTTTCACGGTAAAATTAGCTGAATAGATCAAGCTTAGGATTTGTGTTATTTGTTTTTCTTAACCGAGTGCTTTGCTTTCACACAGGAACCTAATTCTGAAGACCCCTTGAACCACGAAGCAGCAGCAGTTTTAAGGGATAACCCGAAGCTGTTTGAGACCAATGTCCGGAGGGCCATGACCGGTGGGTATGTTGGTCAAACCTTTTTCCCGCGCTGTATCTAACAAAGCTCTGATTCGTCTTCTTCAAGCGAAAAGATAAGAACCGAACCTCTTTATCCCGCCATTGTATTTCTTCTTCTCAAGGACCATCGTTTGTTTGTTTGCTCTTGTAAAATTACATTCCGTGTAAGAAAACTACCTTTTTTCCTGAGATCGAGATCTTGTGAACTTTTAGTTCGTGAGAATTCGACAATGGAGACTGAAAGGTACTCAAAAACTCAAAAAATCTGGGTTGTATAACATGTTTGATCTTCGTCATTTCTTGGGTTCCTTCTAAATTATTTGTTTTGAGCATTCATAGCTGATTTTCTTATGGTTTGATTCGATTTCTAAACAAAATTTTGGTTTATTTGGTTCAGTTTTAGATGAAAAAAAAAAAATATATATATATATATAAACGAATTTTTTTTTATTTAATTCGGTTGGTTTGGTTCGATTTTGGTAACAAAATTTTGGTTTATTTGGTTCAGTTTTAGATAAAAATATTAAAAAAAATATAAACGAAATTTTTTTTTTTTAAATTGGGTTTGATCGGAATAAAAATAACAAAAACTCTTATTTTTTTGTTTCACATTCTGTTATAAACGAAAATTTTGATTTATTTAGTATGATTTGGTCTCGGTTAAAGTTTTTTGTTATGGATTTGGTTTGTTCGGATTCGGTTTATAAGTCCAGCTCTGATATACATAGTGGTCTCCAAATCGTCTGTGGTATTAAAAGAATCAGAACATAAGCAATCTAAGACTCTCAGATCATTTCCATATCTTTAGAACTCGCTGATTTCGCGTTTTCTCGATCTTTCTGGAAAACGAAATGCAAAGGAGTGTAACAGAGACAACAGAGCCCAAACGGAACAGCCATCATCGACAAAAGCCCCTTGGAGAGGGCATCAGCTTCACGCAGAGAGGAGCCTTTCAAAGGATCAATACCTTTTGAGTCATACCCAAACATCTTCTCCGACAAAATCCCAACCAAAGGCGCAGCAAAAGACGAGAACGACCCTTCGAAAGCACGGTCGAACGCGTAGATCATCGTACGGTGCTTAGGAGGAACCACTTCCGCGAACATAGGTGCATTGACTGCTGATCCGCACCAAGTTATGGTAAGACCCATCAAGAAGAGAGTTATCGAGAAGATTGAGTAGCTCTCTGTGCTCTGTGGTATTGCTTTTAGAAGAATTATTGAGAAAGGGATTCCCATGAATGCACTGAACTGCGCACACATCACTCTACCGGAGTTTGGAAAAATGCGCGACATTTTATCCGCGACTATTCCTCCCATTAACGTTCCTATCGCTCCTCCAGTTGCAAATACCCCAAGCAAAGCTGCTGTTTGGTTATGATCAAAACCTAAAACAAAACAATAGTAAACTTCAAGATTTCGGTTTTTGACCGGTAATGGAACTTTCAAGGTTAGTTTGTTAGGAAAGTAGCATTTACCAATAAGCTCAAACCACATTGTGAAGAAAACCATTGCGGTCCATGGTAACGAACCAACGATTCCTTGCAAGACGATGATCTGAAACGTTCGTACTTTAACCACGGATTTTGTAGCTGCCCATGAATCATTCCAGACCGAGGTTGAATTCGTCTTATGAACCATTAGTTCCTCTCTACAGTTACAACAAAATACCAAATCTCAACCTTTTGTGGCCTCAAGTCTTAGAAATCAGGTGAGAATCTTGAGGTTTTTTTTTTGTTTTTTACCGTTCAATGTTCTTCCTCGGGTCAACGACGAAGAGAAAAACAAGCAATCCGATCACCGCGCTAAGCGTGGCCATCATTATGAAAGCACAACGCCATCCTGGTACGCCCCAAAACTCTGAACCGGCCATAACTGTTGCTACAACACCTCCTCCTATACCACCAATGGTGCCAATGAGATTCAACAAACCGAAACCAGCTCCTCTCGTACCATCCTTATAGCTATCTGCGATAAACGATTGAAGCGCCGGTATAACAATCGCCAATCCAAACCCATTCACTGCTCTCCATAAAGCAACCTAAACCCAAAAGATCAATCAAAAACTTTTTTGAACTTTAAAAACCTTTAAAAACAGATCAAAGTACCTGAATGAAGTAGTTGCTGGCTCCAACAGCAGCAGTTGATAAAGCCCAACAGAAAGTACCTATTGCAAGAACAATGGGACGATCATAGGTAATGACAAGAACTCCAGCTAAAGGCGATGCGAGTCCTTGGACAAAGTTTCTTACGAATGTTAAGTAGCCTAAATCTGATGGTCCTGCGTTAAATGCTTCACTCACTTCTTTGTAAACCGAAGGCAATAGATTCTCGTCTGCACGCTCCATGATCGCAGCTAAGTTTATGAGAATCAGTGAAATCGAAACCCCCAAAAACTTTCCTGTTCTGTCACAAAAAAAAAAACAGAGAGAACAAAAGAGAGACAATGAAACAGTTAATCATCTTTTAGAGATTACTACATCCAAAATAACTAATCGATTAAACAGATCTACGAAACAACCTAAGAACCCTAAAGTATAAATCGATTCCGAATCGAAGAAGACAAAACCGAAAAGAAGAGAAAGAACAAAAAAAGGAGCTAACTTTATCTTCATGTTGTTAGTACGGAGATTGCGAGGGAACAGAGAACGAAGGAATCCGAAACCGGAACGAGTTCGAGCACGAACCATAAGAAAAATCAAAAGTAGAGTTCCCGATTAACCGGAGCCGGAGTTTGGCTGCTTTCTAAAATATCGGATCTAAAGATCGGACACCAATAGAATTCTCGGACCATCACCAATGGGAGACCCGCCGAATATTAATTGCTTTGGATATTTTTAATTTGATTATTGGATGACGTTGCCATTACTGTTTTAAGCTTTTAATTGTATTGATTAAAACAGATTTATTGTACTAGTAAGAGATTAGATGTTCGATTAGAAAAGATTAGAAATTTTGGCACGTAGCTTAGTTGGTGGATCGTTACCGGGTAAGCGTCAGAAAACATGTTTACATTTTTTTTTGATAAAAAGCGAATATTAATCACGGCATGTGTGATGTAAATAGATGGTGACGTATCATTTAAGTTTAAGCTATATGTTATTTTGGTAATTTTCAATTAGTTATTGGTTTATTGAAACGGGATTCATTTAAAATAGCTCAGCTCTATCATAACCAATTTTTTAAAAAACAAAAAAAAATAAACTCTAAAACTCTATCTTTGACCTTAGTAAAAATAAATATCAAGAATGATGATGCAGAGAGTCTAAATTCAAGGGCCCATGGGCCTATCTAAAATACAGTGTTTGCCATGGGATAGACGTAGATCACCATGATAACCGTATTATGGAAAAACATTTATTTTGAGTTAAAGAAAAATATGCGTAACGTAACCAACAAACCTTAAATCCACGCGCATCCCAAACTGCAACTTTGGGACATTCTAAAATTAAATGGTCATGAAAACAAATACAAAAACTTATTTTTGTCCAAAAACAAATCGATAAAAATAAAGCCCTATGAATCTATGATGGCCTTATGCTCTTATTTATTTTTGTCTCACTTCTTTTGCAAATAGAAAGATTGATTTGGTATTTTCTTAAATTCTTCCCAGATCTTTTGGTATTGGACTAACTAACCCATATTTTTTCGGCAACTGATATTAAATCGATCGTTATGGTGGTCATTTAAATATCATAGTAATCCTGAGAGCTTTGGTAGTCGACAATTTCATGATAATCAATTATAGACAGAAATTGAGTATTGCAAGATAAATTTTCTTAGTTAGGAAAAAAAAAAGTGTATGTAAGCCAACGAAAAATTTTGAAAGGCAAAAATTATTTTAAAACGCAATAACTAATATTGACCGATGCATTGAACAATAGTGAGAATAGTTGGATTTGGGATTCAATGGACGCCGCACGATTAATAAGATTAATCACTTAAAGAAAAGTAGATTAAATGTACGTGACCACGCCGTACAACTTGAAACTTTGTTAATATTCCCCCACGTGAATGATCTGATCCAAAGTCACTGACAGATTGGATTATTTTTGTATCGCCATATCTGTATTCTCTAGTGGTATCTTTCTTTCTAGTTTTGTTGTTTT
This sequence comes from Kernera saxatilis, assembly GCA_900406395.1. Taxonomy (NCBI): domain Eukaryota; kingdom Viridiplantae; phylum Streptophyta; class Magnoliopsida; order Brassicales; family Brassicaceae; genus Kernera; species Kernera saxatilis. Next base: position 20,561 of record OVAY01000143.1, read on the forward strand.
TGGGTTTGTGAATATGAATGAGAAGACGTGGATTGATATAAGAAACAGAATAAAAACACACACACTAAGTATACATTTGACTGGTACGCAATAATAACAAATCCTACTAACATTTTTATAAATTTGCTTTTATTAATTTAAGGTTGTGAAAATTTAATCGGCGAGTAAATAGAATTGTTTAATTATCTACTAATTAATTGGGTGTAATAATGGCATGAGTCCAGCTGGGGATTCTGCTTCCTGTCTTTGCTCACGCCTAACTGGAGCCGCACGTGCTCCGACCACGATGACCAAATTGTGTTTTAATTTATTATTTTTCATTTTCTAAGACTTTAAAAATGTTTTTAGTCTTCCTAATTACGTAGATACATTTTTAATGACATCAAATTTATCCTTTTTGATGTATCTTGGTAAATGGATATTTTTATTAAACATCGAGTAGTTGGAGTTAAATTATTTGGATTTTTATTAGATTAAATATGACTGTTTTGAGCTATTTAGATGCTGCTGTAAACAAATTTTGTTTTTTAAAAATATAAATATAATCGTTGATTATACATATATAAATAAGAAATATAAGATTAATATCAAATTTATGATTTAGACAACTCGAAATTTGTTTTAAAAAAAAATACATATATATATAATAAGAAAAACTGCGTGGAGCTGTTGTAATTTCAAAAACTTAAAACGCCTTTTTGTGCCAAAAGCAAACAAAGTTTCTACAAAAAAAAAATTAAAAATACCAACGGAAAAAAAAGACGAATTCATTGAATAGTGGTAGGGAAACAACGCGGGGACCACAGCTCGTGCGTTACATTAATTTGACACGTGTAAGCTGACTTCGAAATCGGTCCCACGTGTAGACAGGGATCGCACGTGCGGAGACAAATGAATAAACAAAAATATTGAATTTTTATTTATAATCAGACGTGAAGAAGGTTACAGCCAATCCGCTTCAGAGTCACCCAAAAAAAAGCAAATAATTAAGAAAGCCTTCTCTCCCTCGTGCGCCAGACTGACAAAGACTTCAGAGAGAGAGAGAGAGAGAGATCCATTGAGAGAGATCCATTGAGAGAGATTTTCCATGGCGGCAGGAGGAGGAGGAGGATCATCGTCGGGGCGGACTCCGACGTGGAAGGAGAGGGAGAACAATAAGAAGAGGGAGAGGAGGAGAAGAGCCATCACCGCTAAGATTTACTCTGGTCTTAGGGCTCAAGGTAACTATAAGCTTCCTAAGCACTGTGATAACAACGAGGTCCTTAAAGCTCTCTGTCTCGAAGCTGGTTGGATTGTTGAAGATGACGGCACCACTTATCGCAAGGTGAGTGTTCTTCGTTTTATATAAAATCTGAAAACTCAGATCAGAATCTGAGCTTCTCAAATTGTTCATAATCGAGCAACAAATCTTGCAGTAACGATTCTGGATTCATGATTTATTAGCTTCGAATTCACTTGAATTGTTAGAGATTTTGAGATTTGAGAGTTTGGTTTCCACTGTTCGATTGGCTTTGATTTTTCAATTTCCCCCAATTTCGGATTCTTCGTCGTAATTAGATCTGGTTATAGATTTGGTGGTTCCGCTTTGGGTTAGCTGATGTCGATTCCATATTAGCTAAATCTGTAGAACAGCTAGTTTGATTATTGGGAAATTTGGGGGAAATCGTTTTGCTTCTTGACTAGACCAAGCGAAATCATTGACTTTGACTGTGAACTTGCTTCATGTTGTGTGTAATCTTCTGCTATTTCTAGTTTTGATTTTGTTTAGCCTTTGTCACTAAAATTGGCTGATTCTTGAATTGTGCCAACAGGGTTTTAAGCCACCGGCTTCAGATATTTCAGGAACTCCGACAAACTTCAGCACAAATTCTTCAATGCAACCAAGTCCACAGTCATCTGCATTTCCAAGCCCTGCACCTTCTTACCATGGAAGTCCCGTATCGTCCTCCTTCCCGAGTCCATCTCGATACGACGGAAACCCTTCCTCGTACCTTCTTCTCCCTTTCCTACACAACATCGCTTCTTCCATCCCTGCAAACCTTCCGCCTCTTAGAATATCCAACAGTGCTCCCGTAACTCCACCTTTATCCTCTCCTACTTCTCGGGGCTCGAAGCGGAAACTCACTTCAGAACAGTTACCAAACGGCGGGTCTCTACACGCTTTAAGGCATCCGCGTTTCGCTATCTCAGCTCCATCTAGCCCTACCCGCCGTGCTGGTCACCAAACACCACCCACAATACCGGAATGTGATGAGTCCGAGGAGGATTCGATCGAGGATTCAGGAAGGTGGATCAATTTTCAATCTACAGCTCCTACTTCACCAACTTTCAATCTTGTTCACCAGACATCTATGGACATTGATATGAAAAGATCAGACTGGGGAATGAATGGGAGGGGTTCAGAGTTTGAGTTCGAGAATGGAACAGTTAAGCCATGGGAAGGCGAAATGATTCATGAAGTTGGCGTAGAAGATCTCGAGCTCACTCTCGGTGGCACTAAAACCCGATGTTGAAAAAAAAAACCGAAATTGAAACATGACATCAGTTTGAAAATGGTGGTAAAGATCAGTCTCCTTGTGATCATAACAGAGCAAATCTTCGGCATTGTACAGGAGCTCTCGTGGCCGAGGAAAGGTCAAAAGCAAGTCGAAAAGGGGTCGAACCTTTAAATACAGTTAAATTCTCCGTTTATACTTAAAAATTTTCTTCTGTGATGATAATGTTATTGGAGATATAATATGGGTTTGGTCACAGGATAAAGAATGGGTTTTTGAAAGAAAAAAAAAAAGCAATTTGTAGAGAGAGACTTATAATAGTGTATTAATTTAAGCTATTTTGGGATATTATAGTAATATCCAATTTGCTTTCCAGATTTTAAAATTTTGTTTTTCTGAAGTATTGTTATTAATTTAGAGTTTGTTTTTTTTTTTTTTTGAGAACAATTAGTTTAGAGTTTGTTGTGTCGTGGTGTGTTGAGTTCGGTGAAAAGGAAAGTGTTTTGAATAAAACGAAACCTCCACGAGCGGAGGATAATGGACCCCTACCATGTGCTCTCTCTTTTGGCTGGGACCTAACAATTTGCACTTTTTTTCTCTGTTTTTAATAAATTGATATTATTATCGCGTGTTGTAATTAAATACTTTTTTCATATGTCGTAATTCTCACGATACAAGATAACATTTTTCATTGCCCATTTGATGAGGGAACTACGAGGTGACCCACGTTGGGTCCACGTGCGGTGAGACTGGATGATATAGCTATTTAGCTTATTTTTTGTTACTTTTTTGTTTGGGTTTAATTCGAGATATTGTTCATCCACAAGTGATACGTTAATGACTATGCCTAACTTTACTTTAATCCTGACCAAAAAGAATTACTTAAATCTTCATGCCTAACTACATTAAGGCCAGACCTTTTTAATTTTAAGCAATTATAATTTACAATTATTTATATAAAGAAAATGATAATTTACAATTATTTATAAGTCACTAGATTGCATTTTGTAGCTTTGTCCAAAACAAGGAAAAAAAACACACACACATCTGTATTCATGTTTCTATGCTTGGCTCATCTCATCAAAACATAATCTTAACACGCAAAACAAGCGACGACCTAAACACAATTAGTTATCCGTTAGGTATTAGTAAATCGTCACATTTAGACAAAAACAATTTACGTCTTATTAATTCCCCATTTTTTTGTGAAAGAATTTAACCAAATTAAAGTTTCATTAATGATCTTATCGAATGTTTCATTTTCGGTTAAACTGATGATAAATATGTTACGATTTTCATTCCGTTTTAATGATCTATTGCAATGAGATGTTCGTCCATTTCGATAACTGCAATCTCAATCCCTACATTCTTGTCTATATATTCAAGAAAAATCAGTCCAATCACCAAACACATTCTCATTTTCACGAAGTAGAGAAAGCAAAAAAACTCTTAAAACCATGGAGTTTCATGCAGCTCTAGTGGCTAGTCCGGGCATGGGCCACGCTGTACCCATCTTAGAACTCGGAAAACGTCTCCTAAACCACCATGGGTTCGACCGTGTTACCGTCTTCCTAGTCACGGATGATGTCTCACGCTCGAAATCCCTAATTGGTAAAATGTTGAGAGAAGAAGATCCCAAATTCGTGATCAGGTTTATTCAGCTCGCCATTTCGGGTCAAGATCTCAACGGTTCGCTTTTAACTAAACTAGCAGAGATGATGAGGAAGGCATTACCACAGATCAGGTCCGCGGTCATGGGGTTAGAGCCGCGACCTAGTGTTTTCGTTGTCGACTTGTTGGGCACGGAAGCTTTAGCGGTGGCTAAGGAGCTTGAGATCATGACGAATCATGTTCTGGTTACTACCAGTGCTTGGTTTCTAGCTCTTACGGTTTATATGGCGAGTCTTGACAAGGATACGTTGTATAAGCATTTGAGTAGCAGAGGAGCGTTGCTTATACCGGGATGCAGCCCGGTTAAGTTTGACCGGGTTCAAGATCCGAGTAATTATATCCGGGAACTCACTGAGTCTCAGCGAATTGGAGCTGAGGTGATAACCGCGGATGGGGTGTTTGTGAATACATGGCACAGTCTGGAGCCAGTGACGATCGGATCTTTCTTGGATCCAGAGAATCTCGGTCAGGTTATGAGAGGAGTGCCGGTTTACCCCGTTGGTCCGCTGGTTAGACCAGCAGAACAGGGTTTGAAGCACGACGTGCTGGACTGGCTTGACTTACAACCCAAAGAGTCAGTGGTTTATGTTTCTTTTGGAAGTGGTGGGGCACTAACCGCCGAGCAGACGATCGAGCTGGCTTACGGTTTGGAGCTGACTGGGCACAGGTTTGTTTGGGTCGTCAGACCACCGGCCGAAGACGACCCGTCTGCGTCAATGTTTGACAAAACCAATAATCAGACAGAATCACTTGATTTCTTACCCGACGGGTTTTTAGACCGAACCAAAGATATCGGTTTGGTGGTCCGGACATGGGCCCCGCAAGAGGAGATCCTGGCACACGAATCAACCGGAGGGTTTGTGAGTCACTGCGGATGGAACTCGGTTTTGGAGAGTATAGTGAACGGCGTGCCAATGATAGCTTGGCCTTTGTACTCAGAGCAGAAGATGAACGCGTGGCTGGTTTCAGAGGAGCTAAAGATCGCGGCACGGGTTAATGTTGGCGATGGAATTGTGAAGAAGGAAGAGATAGTTGAGATGGTGAAGAAAGTGATGGATGAAGAAGAAGGAAAAGAGATGAGAAAGAATGTGAAGGAACTGAAGAAGACAGGAGAAGAAGCTCTCAAGAAGACTAACATTCCATCTGCTTACTTCACCCAAAACTAATTAGCAAAAAAACGACAATGAAACAACAATGAAACGATAAACATATTATATTCTTTATGAGCCAAAAAGATATGGACAAAGTTTCAAGAACTGAGAATCTTGTAGGAATAAAGAAACATAAGCTTATGATTTATGTAGATGTCTGAATGGAAAATAAAGGGAAAAAAAATCTAAATATTTTTGGTTCACCAGTGAGAGAAGCCATTGATAAACATCTAATTAGAGAAATCTGGAAGGGGATTAAACCGATACACTTACAGGTTCGGTAGCTTTCTTGAGCCATTCCATTTCGGTCTGGTTCATGAAAGGGGCCAAGATGTCTTTGCATTTCAAATGGTATGTGTTTAGCCAATCGATCTCTTCCCGTGTCAGCTGGTCTAGATCGATAAGTTTCACTTGATATGGTGCCTGGAGCGAGAGACAGTTACTCAGAAATGCGTATTGATGATAATAGAACCAGGAAACAGTAAAGAACCAAAGGGTACGTACCCAAGTGATATGCTCAAACTGCAAGTAGCCTTTGTCGCCAAAATTGAAGTCAGTTTCAGCATCGTTGACAACAAGAACATTCTCCAACCTAATACCAAAGTTCCCATCTTCATAGTAACCAGGTTCTGCCAAAATAAAAAACACAATATTAGAATATGAGGTGAACCGAAGAAGAGAAATATGAAGCTTTTGTTGCAGACGGACCATCTGTTACAGTCATGGTAGCTTGAAGAGGTACATTCCTAGCACTCGGTCTGAAGCTAACTTGGTGAGGTCCTGCATAACCCCAACACACATTTAGAATTTCAAAAAGATTATTACTAATATACATATAAGAAAGAGAGAATAAAAAAAAAGGCTCCTCATCACTTGCCTTCATGAACAAAAAGGTAAGACCCGACTCCATGACCAGTACCATGTCGATAATCCAAGCCATACTTCCACAAAGGAGCTCGAGCAAGAATATCAAGTGTATAGCCTGTAATTTCAGATATAGCCAATAAGAAATATAACCGATCATAGTCAAATTACTCTTCCTTGAAAGAAAAGTCTCACGTCGGAACAGCGATAAAACAAATGAGACCATAAATTACCGTTTGTCCCTTTAGGAAACCGAGCATTTCCGAGTGCAACATGACCCTTGAGCACCTAAGATGATGCACATTTAACATATATTAGCAAATTTGGTTATTCCAAATAAATAATTCATAAAGTTATCATCGATAAATACATACCGCAGTATAGCAGTCCTTTTCATGAGCTGAAGGTTTTCCAAAGTGAACCGTTCGGGTTATATCAGTTGTTCCATCGAGATACTTTGCACATAGACATCCATAAAGTTGTATTTTAGAGCAAAGAATTTCAATTATGCATATAAGGGAAGCTTATAGTATTTACTCAGTCATGTTGTACAAACCTGTGCTCCTGAATCACATAAGTAAATTTTGTCTGGGTCCATCTCGGCACAAGCTTCTGGCTCTGGTGAATAATGAATAATCGCAGCGTTTGAACCAACAGATGATATAGTAGGAAAGCTTAAACCTCTAAAATGCTGCAACCACATAAACAACAAGAGAAATTCGATTCACCTAACAATTTGGTTTGAAATAACGCATAGAAACTATTAAGATAATTTCACAGATGAACAATAAATGATGTTATATGCAAACATTACCTCTTTGGCAGCTCGGAGACTTTCCAGCTTATCGCTCACAGTCACTTCAGTAAGCTTAGAGGTCTCACTGCTTTGTTTGTTTTTTCCAGAAGCAAACACATTACTTTCATTAATTATGGAAAAATGTTTTGCAAAGTCTGGAAATAAATACAAAACAAAGAAGAAAGATGCTTACGATGGTTTCTTTTTGTTTGCCTCTACTTCCAAAAAGTATCCAGATGCTCCATAGAGCTCCTGCATCTGTGGTTTCACAAAGGCGAGTGTACATGAAACAATCACAGATATAGTATTGTTTCGAGAGTCTAAAAGTTATTTATCTCTGTCTATTCAGGTACCTGTTTATCAAGCCAAACAAGGTATTGGACAACAGCTGCACCATCACGAACATGTGCCTTCTTGAGTCCTTCGAGCTCAACTGGGTTCTGAATGAAAGGAGCGGAAGCAATATATAAATAGAACGTAACGCGATAAAGAAGTTAAGAGAAGTCACTTTTTCAAAGAATATTCTTTCTTTGAAAAAGTGACTTTATTGAATAAAGAAAGAATATTCAATATTACCTTTAAGGCTTTTGGAAGGGATAGAGGAGATGGTTGCAGAAGGACCTTTTCAGAATCCAATTTGGAATAAAGAGCATAGCAGCACGAAGCAGGGTCCACCCATAACCGATCAGTCTGGTCAGAATCAATCTCCATGTCCTTCGTAGCCTCGGGTTGAACAGTTTTAGTGGCAAATGATGAAACAAGTCTATTCGAAGCAAGCAAGGCCACATCTGAGATCGCATCTGTGTACTCTCGGACTTCTACACCAAGCCCTCTGAAATAAGCACTTACCTACATATTACAAAATCGAATATCAGAAGTTACAGAACAAGCTATAATGGAGCATGTTACTGAAACAAAAAACGAAAGCCTGACCTCATCGGATACTTTCTTTTTGTCCACATAGAGGAATGCAGAGTCGGTTGTAACAATTGCAAACGCATGAACAACCGGACAATAAGCAACATCACTTCCACGGATATTGTATAGCCAAGCAACCTGCATCAACCAGCGTAAAGCCCAATCAATACATTCCAAAGCAAACTAAGAAGAGAGATCATCCTTTTTCTAAATCACACCTCATCAAGAGCAGCGATGACCAAACCACGCGCACTCTCTTGCTTAAGCGTTGCCCTCAAATCTTCCAATTTATCTGAAACAGAGCGGCCAGCAAATTCCAACGGATGAACAACCACTGGACTCATCTCAGAAGGCGGACGATTCTTCCATACTTGGTCCACAAGACCAGTTGTTGTCGGAATCAGATTCTGACTCTTCTTGGCAAAGGATTTTCCCCATCTATTCGCGGTGTCTACCGAGACACACCATGGATCAACACCAATATTTGCCTCTTCAGGTAGATTCTACATTGTCCCAACAAAGACAAACCAAAAAGGTCGATTAAACCAAATTCAAATTATCAATCATCGAATGTATCTAAAGATGACTCACATCTGACATCCAAACTTCAACAAGAGGATCTTCTCCCATACGCATCAGTGTCCATTCGTCGCTAAGCTGTTGCATTGCTTGCAGGAAGTATCGACCATCAGTCCAAAGCATTGCTTCGTTTTTCGTGATTAGAGCCAAACCTAAAAATCGGCGATCAAATTACCGCCGGAGATCAATTATGAGCGATCAAATATTCAAATAACGATTTTAAAATCAACATAAAAAAAATATAGAACGAACCTGCACTTCCACTGAATCCAGACACGAACTCGCGGCGTTTGTCTCGGGCAGAAACATACTCGCTCTAAGTCGATGGAAATTGAAACACAGTTAATAAAAATCGACACTTTTTTTAATCAAATCTACGAACGAAACGTTAGTTCAAGTAGCAGAAGCAAAATCTAAGCTTGGATCATCATGAATCAAAAGGGGTGATTGAGAAATCATAATAAGACCTGGTGATAGTCCTCGGAAGGGACAACCAAAGCATCAAGAGGAGGAGAGTGAGAGGCCAGCAGAGACCTCAAGGAAGAAAGAATCTCCGACATGGCTGCCTTCTGTTGAGAGAGAAATTGCTTTTCTTTTGGTTTTGATTAGACCAAAACACAGATGCAGAGGAGGATTGAAAGATAATAAAGTACATACAGTATATACAGGAATCCTAATGGCTGACGCAACTAAATATATTTTCCCTTCATTATAGCGATTTTATATTTCGTAATTTTTTTTTTTTTTTTTAGAGATTGTTTCTCGATTCAACACTCCGATCAAAGAAAACACATTAATCTTTTCTATTTTTTACAAGAAAAATGTTCACAGTATCTTTATTTGTGGAAAATAATCAAGAGACAATAATAATTATAAAAAATAAGAAAAGAAGCATATACACACAACCATTGACGTAAGAACCCTATGATGATGCAAGGTTCTTCGAAAATGGCGAAACTGAAAAACACTCAGAAAAGAAAGAAACTCGATGGAATCGAAAAGAAAGGAAGATTTTATATGATTATTTAGCGGGAGAAGGAATTGAATAAAGGAGAAAAAGAGAAAAGTCATCAGGGTTTTTTGTTTTTGTTTTTTTCTTCTTAAGGCTGTGCAAGTCTCTTGACTATTGCAGCCATGTAGTTTCCTTGATGTTCAGCAAGAGCCAACTCTGTTTCTGTTGCTTCTCTTGAGCCATCACCCGCAAACACGCCTGCTCCATAAGGAGAGCCTCCACGGATCGAGTCCATCTTGAACATTCCAGCTCCAAATGTGTAGCCTATGGGGACAAATAGCATCCCGTGGTGCACCAGCTGTGTGATTGCTGTCCATCTGCAACAAACACGACATGGAAACAGCAAGTGTTTCAGAGCTTGACATAAAAATGCAGAATAATGGGGGAAGGATACCCCAAAAAAGATCCTAATAGTACACTTGTTGAGATCTGCAAAAGCTTTAAGATGCTGAAGCATATGAATTTGCATGTGATGCAAGATTCCACATTGTTATTTTTCCCTATATTGCTTTGTGTAAAGGAACCAAACAAGGAATCCATTCCATAGAACTTAGGGGTAAAAGAGCTGTACGGACTGCAAATAGTGACTGAAGAGACATTGAAGAATCTATCACAGAGCTTAAACACAGGCAATTTATAGAAGGCAACACTCTCATGCCTAGAAATTTAGCAATTTTGGTGCTGAGAAAGTGAGAATCTATTCTAATAAAGTTCAGTTTACAATTTCTTATAAATCTCCCCTCTAATACCAGCCTAACATATGCGCAATCCTATATCAAACCAACAGAGAGAACAGCGTACTTAATTGTGGTCAGATTAGACTCACAATAGAGGCCAATCCAATTGAGTTCTGAAACTATGCCTCTCCTAGAATCCCTTGAAATCAAAGATCACCATAATTATTGCTATCTTTAACAAGCTTTTACTAAAGATACAGACTATAAACTCAATTTGTACCAGATAAAGTCCTGACCACAACAAACTTTCAGGTTTATCAACCACCTAAAACATAAAGTTCATGGTTTTCTGAAGCTGCATTTATTCACATGATGACTCAATCAAAACACAAAGCTATTATTTTTTATTTTTTTTGACACCAACAAAGCTATGATTATAGTCATTGAATACTTGAACTCCAGATTCAACTAACTACAGTTTAGAACCAAATGCAATTAAGAAAATGGTAATGAGTAAAAGAACAAAGCTTACGCAGTGGTCTCTTGTCCACCTCCTTGAGTCCCTGTACTCACGAAGAATCCTGCAGGCTTACCAGCGAGTGTCTGCTCTTTCCACTGTTGACCCGTCGAATCAAAGAAAGCCTTCATCTGCGCCGCCATACATCCATACCTCGTCGGGAATCCAAACAGAAATCCATCAGCCGCCGCCAATTCCGCCGCCGTGATCTCCGGGATCTCCCGATCCTTTGGCGGCGCCTTCATCTGCTCAACAACCTCCTGCGACAGCGTCTCCGGCACTCTGTACAGCGTCGCCTCCACTCCGTCGAGGCTATCCACTCCCTTTTTCATCCTCCTCGCCAAGCTCTCGACGTGTCCGTACATCGAATAGAAAACGACGAAGATCTTGAGCGGCGGGATCCTACTAGCCGTAATCGCCGGCGTTGTTGTTCCCGCAGTATTCGTCGCCGTCGTTCGATCGCCGTCAACGGTGGTCCGATCATCCTCAATCGGGATCGGAACATTAGCAGCTTCATCGCCATCGATTCCGGGACCATCGCCGGTGGTGGCGAGAGACGACGGCTTCTTCTTCTTGCTGGGAACGCATCCGCCTCCTTTCCCCATCGCGAGATTCTCCCAATTTTCCGTCAACGATAATCGATTAATTAAAAATAAATCAATAAAAAACAATCACCTGAAAAACTTCACTTATATTAATCACCACTCTAATTTCGCAATTAAAAAAATGGGGTTAAGCGAAGATTTAACAGTCACAGAATCACAGTCAGGTCCACAAAAACGGCGCCGTGTCTCTGACGGTCATTATTGAGCTGATAATTGGGCTCAGTTTACTAGTTTCATGTTATTATTGGGCTTTATAGTTATTAGCCCATTTATGATTTAAGAAGCCTAAAATATAAGTTAATTAGGTTAATTCGTATTGGCCTTATCAATGGCAACAAATTGCTATTTTGTAAATGATAATCAAACTATAGTTACAATTTGTTAGGGTCATAATCGTTGTTGTTGCTATCTTAAAAGGATAGTTATGTAAACTAACATGTGTAATAATAAAGATTTGAGGAGAGAACAAATAGGTAAGTGGTGCCTCACTTATGTTGCCTTTTTCATTTATGTTTTTTTTTCTATTCGGATTAGTTTTAAATTTCCTCTCTTTTATCTGAATCGAAAAAGCGTGAAAAATGCATATTTGGTCAAAATAATTACTCCACAGTTAACAAATTACACGTATAGCCTAAATCTTTGTATACATATTTTTTTTTGTTTTCAAATGTTCATCATTTTTTCATATATTTGCTCACGATAAAATCTCGCTACTTTTACAAAAATTGGAAAATGAAAGAACATTACATCTGTTTTTGGCCATTCATTTGTGTCTTTCTCATTTATATATTTCATTTGCTGCATCCATTTTGCTTCACTCCATATCAATACCCGAGCCTATATTTGATAGATTGAGTCTTTTTTTTTTTCTTTTTGACAAAGGGTCATTGAGTCATTTTTCTTATAATTTTTTACTAGAGTTTTCCCCTAGTATTTATTTTTGATCTCTCAATATATACACATCTTTATGTATGAGTGTATAGTGTGCGACCATATACATAACTATATATTAATTGGTGTGATGCTTTCTTTCTTAGTGGCTAATCTAATGGTGTCTTTTGACTTGTTTGAAAGCGTACTATTTAAAATCTCTTAACACCTTAAAACAAAATAATCTATAACGTAACCTAATAGCATCCTACCTACGATCTAGGAAAAAGAGTTGCATGAAAATTATCAATCATAGTGTTACAATTAGAAAGAAAACAAAATGTTAGGAGAAGTTAATAGACCCAGAAAGTCAAATTTCAGCTATTGGTTATAAGTAATTGAATTTCCAAACTCTAGTTGTAGAATGTTAACGAAGATATGTATTTTAAAATGTTCAATTGAACATTTCTGGGTATATATTTATTATTGTTATTAAGAGCTAATATAGATCGTACCTGATTGGTTATATAATGTCGGAAAAGGGGAATATAATTTAATATCAACCAATTGATTAATGTATGTAGTGCTCTTCTATGTTGTGCCATGTATTACCTTGGACCACCATGGAAATCATAAAAGATGGCGTTTAAAGCGGCAAGAACCAAAATAGAAAGAATATTGTACATGTATACTGATTAGGAGAATTTTGTTTTAGATAATACGTTAAAACTAACACCCCACGAATCTAGGACCAAACCCAAGAGCAATCTACAATTTTAGCTGTCATTGGGGACGCCTGTGGAGTTAATAGCTATGCCACGTTTGCGAACACTATTTATGGAAATTTATAATCTAAAATTAAGGAGCTAATGACAAGATTTGTTTAGTTGCTAACCATGTGCTTAAAGCTCTAATCGTGATTTGGGATGCAGAAGGAACCAGAGAGACAGGTTGGAGGACCTCGAAAGAGGCAAAGGAATTAACAAAAAACAGTATAGAGACTATTATATTATACTGTTTTAAATATATTTATGGAAAGTATATTTAATTTTTACTCCACGTGAGTGTTTTTTGGACCGTCCACGTTGTGTTTAATCGTAAAGATTGTATGGTGATTAGTGTCTTAATCGAGTAATTGAGAATCTTTAATTGTTATTTTAAAGAACCAAAGATTAGGCTTAGCTGTTTAGAGATTTTCATGCTTATTAATTCACTACAGAAGGATCCATGGAATTCTATTGGATTTTTAAACCAACGAATTTAAACAATCAACTACTTCAGTCTTCAAGTATACTTGATTATCAGAAAATAGAAAACGAACAAAAAGAACAATTGTGAACAAAAATTAGCACCATAATCATTGAATTATTATATCTAACAAAATTTGAATTTGTGACAAAAATATCCTTTGTCTTTGTCTTAATAAACACAGATGATATTTATTTAGATTTGTATGCATATAAATGTTGATTCTGATAAATATTTTTATAAACACTAGCAACGATGATAATTTATATTAAAAATCTAGGTCTTTCTTTTATAGAATTAGTGGAAGAAATACACCTGTGAAGGTTATTATTGAGTAAAAAATATGTTTGCTGGTTTTGTTTTACTTTGCGTAGGAACTATTTTGTTATTCATTTGTTTTATTACATTTATTTGTTTTTTGTTTAAAGACTAATATTATAAAATTTTAGTTAACTAGACAACGGAGCATAATATTTCTTCTATAATTAATGTCAAAAAGTAAATATTTATTTTATAATTATTTGTTCATTGGTTCGTAGATGCGCATGGACTTTCTGCTTTAACGGTGAGGGCGACGCGCGAGACGGAGAGGCTTGTGTCCTAATTGTTTTTCATTAAACATTTTGAGTATGCTTTAGGGTACCTAGCTTTAATATTTGTTTATTGGTGAAATTCTGAAATTATTATTTACTGGCGTCGCTATCCATTTATTGGTAAAACGTGGATTAGGTCAATTGTTTATCATTTGAAAGAAACTCAACCAATAAGACGTGAGATAGCAAGTTCAATCTTTCTATTTGCTAATACAATTTTCTTAACTGCATGCAGCAAGCGTATTACAGTATTTATTCAATACATCGTAGTCGTAGGTATATATATAGCTTCACACAAGAACTGTAATTCGATTGTGGTCTAGCAGAGCCGGTTCAACATATGAGCTGATTTAAATTTGATCCTCCTGAGTTTTTTTTATTACTCAAAAATTCGATTCGTTCCAGACAGAAATGGGATCGATCTGTGTTGTTGGCTTTTGGTCCAGCACAACACTTCTACGTATTTCAAATCAGTTAAGGAAAGTATAAACATGTATTTGTCTGTAATTTGCATATGCGCCTTAAGAGTTAAGAAGGCATCGTAGATTTATTGCTTAAATTAAGGCGTAATTCAAGGAAAATATTTTAATGAAAAATTATTGGTCTAGAAATAGTTTTCCCCAAGAAGTTACTTTAAAACAAAAACTTTTTGGCATAAACACAACCAATCATTGACGGATAAACAAAACTGACTTTTCGTATATACATAAAAATTTTAAAATGGGCACCAACTCCCTACGAACTTATTTATAAAAAATTTAAAGATACGACTTTCCAATTAAAGTAACGTTTTGGAGGAGAGAGCATACAAATATGTAATTATTACTGTTTCTCGCAATTTATTGGATAAAATTCTAAATTATTATGTTATAGACTACCTAACCTCTATGTGGTGTGTCTATAGCTTTAGGACCCTAAATTGCTATACATTTGATTATACAATGTATGTGCACATAACATAAGATATCAATTATTTTTTCCGTGGGTCTAAGATTTTGTAGCCTTATATAGTAAATGCGTGTCACATATCTCAAGGTTTTGGTAATACACATCATATAAGATCATGCACTTGTATAGTTTGTCTAACTAATTAAACTTCACAAAATTGGCCGAAAACTGGAGTTGAAGGAGTTATCGGCTGAAAACTTTGACATTGCATATAATTAGTATAATCGGCTTCCTGCTGAAAACTTTGGATTTTGTTCACGGTCAAAAGAAAAATGTAATGTAATGTTTTGAATGTGTTAAAATTAAGACAAATACCGTGAAATACCATTTTAAAAAAAATTTCCAAAAATAACACCACTAGTTTTTTTTTTCAAAAAAACCAAAATTAGTTTTTTATTTTCAAAATACTACAAATACCAAAAAAAAAATTTAAGAATTTATAATTTATTTTTTGTGGGTTTGAGTTTAGTATTTTGGGATAGGATTTAGTTTTTATGACTTAGGTTTAGATTTGAGGATTTAAAATTTAGTTTTGATATATAGGGACATACTCTTTTAGTCTTAAATATATAATAATGGAAAAGAGTCAATGTTTTTAATCCAAATCCCAATGGTCTCTAACTAGTCTCTACCTTTAGCTCGTCGAAGCTTGAAGAGCCAAACCAGCAAATTCAAATTAATGCTGATCTCTATATGTTCGTGGACTCGAGGTTAATGGTGATTTACCCTAAGCCCTATTTATGTTGGGAATTAAATCAAGGACTCAAGGTTAATGCATAATGGCGGACCCTATCTCTCTGATCCGTGGTTAATTTCAAGCTAATTTAAAATTAAATTGTTATATTAATCAGAGGTGTGAGTTAACTGTATAGCTAATCTACTGTAGCAGGAAGGGAAGAGTTTAAATACAGGGGACAATGGTCACAATTGTCGCGCATAACCTTGACATTTAAGCCTACTAATCAAGTTGTGTATAAAGTGTATTAAAATATATGTAAACTATTAATACAGTTTCTTGAAGATAAAAAAAACCTACTAATAACCACAAATTGGATCAATGACTAACACGGTCTTAACAGCCATAAATAGCTCCAAATATATCATGTGAAAGAGGATTTTAATTTTTCAACATGGTGCATATAGATCCCTCAAATCTACTTTTGTTTAACTACCCATCCTACGTGATAATGTTTTTTTTTTACTACGATTTTAATCTATTTCTCAGATTTTTTTAAGATCTACATAAATCATTATACAAATATTGTAATGGTAATTAGAAGAAAAAAAAGGGAAGCTCACACAAAATATGCTCACAGCTTGATTATAGTAGTTGCAGCACTCTCGAACGTTGAGATTTCTAACTGCTTAACGATTAAGAAAATGTCCGGAAATAGAAAAACGCGAAATGGCAAGAAGCAAAAGACAACGAGGGTCCAAAAAAACTGTGGTCGCTTAAACTGCCACGTGTCCGGATTGCCCGGTTTGGGCAAAATGTTGAGACTCACATGTTTCATGGTTTCGTCTCATTTCCCAATTCGGAAATCTCTAAAGTCATACGTAACGATTCCTTTTTAAATTCCCCAATGTACAAATTAAATTCCTTTGATTTGGTAAATATTCAATCAAAACGTGATCTTTTTGTGACGCAAACTATTTAGAGTTACAAGCAAAAGGCCAAACGGTTCTTTGCGGATAAGTTTTTGCTTCTTTGGGTAGGATAAATGTGTAAAATATATCCCCATGTGCTTTTCTATTTAATTATTTTTTTTTCTTGAATAGTTCTTTTTAATATTATTAGTTTTGGACAGGATTATAAGCATAATTAGCCATATATTTTCCCTAACGGAATGCCAATTAAAGGTCAATACTTAACTTGGTTTGAGTTTGGTTTATCTAAACCGAATTGAATGCTGTAAATGTAACTAGTAATTAAAGGCAGACGAAGCAAGAAAATTTTTAAACTGATTTACTTTGCTGACTCGTTTAAAGTCGCCACGTGGATAACCCTCCCATGTTGCCTTCTCTTTCGGCGTGGAATCTGTCTTTTTCACCTCTAGATTTTAAATCAAAAGTCGTTGATTCCAGTTCGATTTATATCGACAAGGAGTGAATGGGTAATTAGACTAATTAAGAACATAATTTGTATAAGTTAAAAAGTGTATTTTATAGGGGTTTGTAAGCGAATATTAGTCTTTTTTTACCCTTTTTCGAAGTTATCTCGAGCTTAAAAGGTTTGATTTTTGTAACTGGAGTAGATTAGAGAATATCCAACTGTTCACACCCATATAAATGACTTGGGATTCATAAACTTCTCGAACCAAATGTTAACAAAATACACATTTTATCTTTCAGATTATCTCGAATAACATTCATGCACAATACAACACAATCGTTTTCAAAAAGTCTGGAGCTTCGAAATTTTTTATTTTTTTTAAAAGAAAACATTCATGTACAATTGTTTTTGAAAGGTTATTTTATTCTTAGTTTGTCAAGCATATGCACAGCATAATAGTGTGAATATACTTTGCTTTATATAACCTGTTTTGACTAAATGTTTTAATCGGACTACTACTTCCAAAAATCAATGGATATTCTTCCACTAACGTTAATATAATATAATAGGTCCTATACGCCCTTGCAATAAAAAAATTTTGTGGGTTTAAATTTATTGGTGTAATCTTTTTTTTTTGTTTTTGGGGTTAAATTGTGAAATATATTCAACCAAAAAAAATAATGAAATTGTGATATATAAAAAAATTATTCGTGAAATGTAGATAATATATTATAAAAACCTTTCTATCAATTGTAGACAAAGAATATATATAGACAATCTAGAATTTCAAACGAACACCTGTTTGAAAATAGTAACAAAGCGACGAGTGAGGGAATCTTAAAATAATAAAAAGCGAATGAAAAGCGATAGAACATCATGTGACAAATATGTATCAGCTGACTACTGTCTTTCACTAATCCTTCGCAAATTCATCGTTAAGCCAATCATACCAAAAATATTTGATCACCATTTAGCTATGTAGAATGTCTACACAGTTTCAACTTTCAATACATATTGATACAACTGTCAAAACATCATCAATCCTTATAAGTTATATAGATGACTCATACATAAGTTCCCAAAAATATGGTACGTATCATCACATGCCAGACTTTTTGGGTGGTGTTTTTTTAATATCAATATTTTGGGTTTCTATAGGGACTTTCTCGGACATATAGAGTTTTTTGAAAAATTGTTTTATGACACTTTTTTAACAGTACAAAAAGTTGTGTATTGGGGAGGTAATTGGAGGAGAGAGAGAGCGAGAGATGTAAGGGTGGGATTGGAAGAACATGTAGAGAAGTAGAGACATGGCAGTGCTCTTAAAGCAGACACAAACACTTACGAGAAGAAAGAGGGAGACAAAAGGCTTTGGCTTCCATTGTCTACTTCTCTATACTCTACAATTAAATTAACTTTAAAATATTCATAAACCTAAAAATATTATAAAACTAGAGAGAATTCGCGGAATAAAAATTTATATAATGAATTATAAAAAAATTTGTAGGTAAATTTTTTTGCAATTTTATGATATATGTTAAAAAAAATGTTGTCAACAAATTTAACCAATAATATTTTAGAAGATAATTCTTTATAGGAATAAGATATAGAAGAATTTATATTTTAAAATAAATAAATTAGAGGAGTTATAATTTTTGAAAATTTTATGAAGAAATTTAAGTTAATTAATTGTTATAGTCAATTCTATTTTAAGAGGTATTAAATATTAAGAAAATATAATTGAAAAATAAATAAATTACTAACAATGATTAAATGTAATAAAGAGTGTTGAATTTATAAAAAAAAAAAATTAAATTTTTGAAGTCGACGTGTGTAATAAAAAATAAATCAAAATTTGAGGTTGACATATTACATATATAATTACAATAAAAAGGTGATCAACAACACATACATAAAATAAATAAATAAAATCTTTAGTAAGTAAAATATATTTAATTAAAAAGTAGTAGCTTGTAAAAAATTAAATTGAAAGATACATGGCAGCTTTTCAAAACTTGGTTTTGAAAGATATAAGATTTAATTTTATATTATTAATATGTAGAGAAAATAAGTAAATAAATATTAATTAAGATAAAATAAATGAATTAAAAATAAAAAAATTAGGAGACATATGGCAGTTGTTTAGAGTTTCACTTTAAAAATATTTTAAAATATTATATAAAATGTACGTTTGGTTGTGTTGTTATTCGCCACGTTTTTTTTTTTTTTTTTTTTTTTTT